>CAUYQG010063915.1:0-28514 GCA_963574415.1 Tarsius wallacei
AAAAATTAGCCAGGCATGGTAGCGTGTGCCTGTAGTTCCAGCTACTTGAAAGGCTGAGGCAGAAGGATCGCTGGAGCCCAGCAGGTCGACACTGGGTGGCCATGAGCGTGCCACTGCACTCCAACCTGGGTGACAGAGTGAGACTCCAACTCAAAAAAAAAAAAAAAAATAATAGAGTTCTAAGTTCGGGTATCGTGGCTCACACTTGTAATCCTAGCTCTTTGGGAGGTCAAGGCAGGAGGATCGCTTGAGTCCAGGAGTTCAAGACCAGCCTGGACAACACAATGAAACCTCATCTCTACAAAAAAATTAAAAAAGCCAGGCATAGTGGTGTGCATCTGTAGTCCCAGCTACTCAGGAGGCAGGATTGCCTGAACCTAGGAAGTCAAGGCTACCATGAGCTGTGGTTATACCACTGCACTTCAGCCTGGGAACAGAGTGAGACTCCAACTCAAAAAAAAGTAAAACAAAACAAAAGCCAAAAACAAAGCAAAAATGAATAGAGTTCTAAACACAGGTTATGAGATTTATCAATAGACCCTTTAATCATCTTATTTATGTTTTGTTACTCTTTGGCTTGCATTTTGTTTGATTGATTGATTGGTTTTTTAATTCTGTATAATTATATTACAGTTCCACACCAGCATCTTGCAAGTTTCAATCCCTTCATCAGTGCCAGCATCTATGGGTGTGGAAACTTCTGAAAAATCAAAGTTGCCTCCTAAGCCAGAGACTTCATTTGAAGAGAAGTATGTCAGTTATGACCTAACATTGCATTATAAATGTTCAAAATAGTAGATCAACCGGAGACAACGGTGCATGGTGTTTATTTACAGACACAGTTTTTACCCAGAGATAGTCACAGTCATGTACCAGGAGACAGTTTGGAGGGTAGATACGAAGGAGGCAGGAGAGGGATAAAGTGGTTTCTCTGTAAGAAAATAGAATTTTTTGCCAGCATATTCTCAAATTAATTGTCTGGTCTTACATTTAGTCCAAGTAAAATAAAATGGAGTATTTTAAAAAATAGAAATAGCTTCCTTTGCACAATTGTTATTTTTGACAAGTCTGTACATTTAGAATATATATATACATATATGTGTGTGTGTGTACATATATATATATATATATATATATATATATATGGTCTTTTAGTTGATGTTAATAAATACTTTTATTTGTTCATTTATTTTTTCATTTTAGTGATGGAAGAATAATCCTTGGTGCTGCTGAAACCCAACTGTGTGATGATCTTTTGTAAGTCATATTTTATTTATTGTGAAAAAATGTGATTGAGGCTTGAGAGAGAAGAGAGATCTTTTCTGTGGCCTATAAAACTGATGTATAATAAACTCTTAAGAGAATATTAAAAATAAAATAAAATAAGAGATTGTATCTGTTATACAATGACCAATATATGACGGACCAATGACGGAAGCTGTTAAATTATGAATGAAGTAATGCCGCTGTAATGATTGGGTGGAAGTGGAGGTAGGGGTTGTAAGTTTACAAAAAGTATTTATTCATCTACTGTTATCTCATGCTGGGGTTTTCAGGGCTTTAGCCTTTCTTCATCAGTTTTCACTTGAAGTTCAATGCTTTTAATTAACTCACTTTTGTGCTGTCGTATTTTGAGCCCAGCAGAAAAGAATCATAGAGAATGATGTGATGGCTGGAAAAGCTGAAATGAGCTTTTTTGCACTTTTAATTCTGTGAACTGACCTAATATCTATGTTTATCCAAGTTAAAGTCTGGATTAAATTAGGAAAGTCTATTTTCAGAGCCGTACCCAAAGATGAGATCTTCTCTTCCTACTATCGTTTACTTTACTTGGTAGCTGATACTTCTAGCAACTTATATATACATAAACATAGGAAAATGCCTTTTAAAAGTTTGTGTGTTTATATCATTCTTTTTTTTTTTTGAGTTGGAGTCCCTGTCGTCCGGGCTGGAGTGCAGTGGCACACTCACGGCCACCCCAGCTTCGACCTGCTGGGCTCCAGTGATCCTTCTAAACCTCAGCCTTCCAAGTAGCCAGAACTACAGGCACGCGCTACCACACCTGGCTAATTTTTTAAATTTATTGTGGAGATGAGGTCTTGCCAAGTTGCCTGTGCTGGTCTCAAACCCGTGGGCTCAGGCAATGCACTCACCTCTCCTCAGCTGGGATTACAGGCTGAGCCACCGAGCCCAGCCTATATATTGTTCTTTTTCTTAGACCAAACACATGATTTTTCTGTCTCTCCCTCTTTAAACTGGTCACATGTTTCTGCCTTCAGTTTTTTAGTGACATCAGTTCTATATAATTGAGTGTTAATTATGTGCACGAGAAAGTCTCTAGATAGTTATAGTGTCATTTTGTCTTCACTAGGATAACAAATTAATATTATGGGCAGCAATAGGGATTCCACTACTATTTTTTGATCAGAACTATAAAATGAATTGTTTTGCCAGTACTCAGAATAGTGATTCCCTTGTGAGTTGAAAAGTAAAACTCTCATTCTTTATTTTAATTAGAAGGATTAGATATAAATAGTACACGAGTATTTTAAAAGTTCCTAGTATAAGTGTACATATGCAGAGGACACACCATTAGCCCATGGAAAACACTGGTTTATTTTCAAATGTTGACATCACAAGGATCATCCTAAGTGTTTTTCCAGCTATTCTAACATGTGCAGGACATTTAGAGTTATTGGCAGGATAGTTAACCACCCCTGCTCTTAAAAGAACTAAATGTTATAATTTAGTTAAGAACATAAGTGACTGCCTGATTCCAGATTTTCTTTTATTACCAAGATTCAACCCACACATAATTTTAGTTTCTTTCCAAGATGTTCTGCTTAGAAACCGTGGCACCAGAGCCACTTATTATTAATCATTATTATTATTATTTTTAGAACCTCAAGTCTTCAAAAGTCCAGCAGTCTGAGCAATCTAAAGAAAGAGACATCCGAAGAGGTGGGTTCTGTGTTTTTTTGTGTGTGTCTGTTACTCTAAGGAGAAATATTTAGACATCTTCAACTTTTTCCATTTTACAAATAAAATTCTTAAGAAGAGCTGGTTTCTCTGATGAAAAATTATTAGCTATCAGGGTTAATGTTAAATATTATAAAGTATGAATATGAAGGATTGCAAGTAGTAATATGTAAAACCGAAAAGAGAGACTTTAATAAAACATTTAGGAAATGAATAAAACGAACACTTTTATAGCTTAGACGTAGATATAAAAATGTTTTCTACTTGTGGAATTGTATATGGCAAATTCTGAGTATATAAAGGATTTCTGTAACAGCCTTAAATATTGTTGTCGTTTTGGACAGGAAAAGGAGTCTATTCAGAAGACTTCAGAGGTAATTTTTATGTCCAAATTACAACGTAAAAATGTTTTTGATTTCCATTGCATGTAAATTGCTTAAATGTTTCCAGTACTGTAGACCAGAGCTCAGAGCCTCCAAAACATTATGCTAAACGGAAGAAGCCAGACACAAAGGTCACATATTATGTGATTTTATTTATATGAAATACCCAGAATAGATAAATACATAGAGACAGAGTGCAGATTGGTGGTTACCAGTGGTGGGAGGAGGAAAGAGTGGGAAGAAACTGTTGAATGGTAAGGGATTTTACTTTCTAATGATGGAAATGTTTTGGAATTAGGTAGAGATGGTGGTTGAACAACACTGTTAATGTACTAAATGCCACTGGATTGTTCACTTTAAAATAGTTAATTTTATGTGAATTTCACCTCAATACGTTATTTAAAAACCTGTTATCTCCTAATCATGCTATTTGATAACTGGGCTCCGTAGACCTCCCAAAAAGCTCCCTAGATTACTGGCAGTTTATTTTGTGCAACTGTTGTTCATCTAAAGCAAGCATCAGGTATTTTTAAGACGTCGTCAACAGGTGCACTGATTCTGTCCACTGATTTTCCATCATTAACCTTGTAAAGGTTACAGTCCAATAGATTGTCTCTTGATCATTAGCTATTAGTGCCTGAGTCACATGTAGATAGAACTGACAAAGTAAACAGTGGTGACAGCTGCAATTAAAGTCCTTTTTGTCTTGTCAGTTCATTCAGTGGTTACATGATTTTTGACATCAGTGTTGAAAAATGGATAATACTACTACATTGTGTCATCTATATCAGTTACTGTGCACAGAAGATTTTTGAGTAAAACAACAACCTTAAACACCTATATCCTCTCACCCTTTTCTCCACTTCTGCAAGAAAAGAAACAGAGGGCGAGAGATATTAGAGAAAGAACAGACAAACAAAAGCATCTTTGTATGACACAACAATAATATAACATACTATGTTACTATAATTGCCAATTCAAATAACCAACAAGCACAAAATAAACAGTTGCTGATTGTGCCTTCGTTTTATTATTCTCTGAGAAGAACGTTTAAAATAACTGGAGTAGAATCTCTTTGTGCTGCTGGTAGAGAAGCTTGGGACTAATGCTTGCTTTGTAGGATAATTGTATTGATGAGTTATACCATAAGAATGTAAACTACATTATAGCCAAATCTATGTCATAGTTGTTAGAAAAGTAAGAAAGCTACTGCTGTTATTCTGTATAATATCTCCATGTCTTTTAAGAAATGAGATCAAATTAAATTTGAGAATTTCTATATCCTAAAATGTTAAAGTACTAAACACATCGACTATAGATTAGTGATAAACATGTTTTTCTTAAGTAGATTTCAGAATTGATTTTTTTTCAACCTCTAATAAGGTATTTGGTATTGGCAATCCTCAATGTGTTAGTTCAATTCTTTTAAAGAAACTCATGTATCTAGCATAACTGAATATGTAGTATTGAGCCTGTCATGCACTAATGATGCTGTACATTGATGCTCTTTCATTCTTTTTTCCCACCTGTCAGGATAAAACTCCAGCAGAAAGCAGCCCATTTGGGAGCCTCCCTCCCAAAGCTCCAGGACATGGCGCCTCTATGGATGACAACCCCTTTGGCACTCGAAAAGGCAGATCTTCCTTTGGCCGGGGTTTTTTTAAAATCAAAAGTAATAAGAGGACAGCAAGTGCACCCAACTTGGGTATGTCTGGCCAAAACGCCTTTGCCCGAATTCTTTCAGAAGGAGGAAAAGGGCAGTCTCTTCCCTTTACTTATTCCCTTACCCATTTCATTTCTCTTTCTCAGAAACAAGGGTGAATGACTTGGGGAGGGGGGCATTCACAAAAAATGCTTTGGTGAATTTAATTTAGCGGTGTGAAGAGATGTAGATTGTCACCCCAATCTCTCCTGTGGTATAAACTTTGTGGAAAAACCCACAGTCGTGATTCCTTTTGACTTCATTATAGTTTCCCGTCTGTTTTGATGGTGAATAAATTAACACTGACAGTCCTTACGGAGCCTATTTGTAACATCAGAATTATAGTGTGGTACATGCCTTTCCTCCACCATGTGTATTTCATGAGGAGGAGTCTGATCTGTTTCATTTTGTCATCCCCCTGTGCTCTCTCCATTGGGCTGCGTGTGATTGTTTGCGTTGTTGGGATTTCTGAAGATCGTAAACGAAGTGCCAGTGCACCCACCCTAGGTATCGTACCCCTGCATGCCGGCCTTCACCAGCGCTGTGCTCCCAACTGAGCTAATTCCCACTCTTGGCATCTGTGATCTCTAGAAAGCTAGAAAGCAAGCTGGCAGCAACCAGAAAATGTAGTTCTTAATTCCAGAGTGTTCCTTCCACTTTCTGGTAGAAAGGACTCTGTAGAGGCTTTGCTTCCAAGCCTGAACGCTGTTTTAACCAATGCTAATGACACCTTGTGAGTAGCTCTGAGAGGATCTAGAAGTGCACAGCATCCCTCAGAGTACAAGGTAGGAATGTTCTGCCAGGGTACATTCCAGCTCTTTCTTGATGTCATGTCGTCACACACTAACTCCCAAGTCCTTGCACTCCTTTCTCCATGCTCACATTTTTCCTACCTTCCAAAAATAAGTATTTTAGGGAGGTTTGTAAAAGACATTGAAGATGATAGTCTTAGATGTACTTCTCTTAGAAGAATATTCTTCTGACATTTTATTACTTTGAAGATGGAAGTAATATTTAGTGATGATGAAAGTAACTTTACATGTTATCTGAGGAGTCACCTCCAAAGTGATTTTGGCAGAGTGACAGCTCAGTTTTTCTCTTTGTAGGGCAGGGGACAGCCAGACAAAACAGTTCTCCAAATAAAAAAAGAGAAATATGATGTCTTTTAAATGAGAATGGGCTAGGCCGCATTTTCAGGGGCACCTGTATCCATCTTGGTTTTAGGGTTTGAACTGGAAAAGTTCCATTGGGTCTTTCTTGTAGGTGCTGTTTCCTTATATACATATCTACATATCTATTCATATGGAATAGCAAAAGTGACTTCTTTCTTTTTGTAGCCTTCAACGTCTAGAATGAACACAGGATGCACACAATCAACTGATCTATTCAGACAACTCTTGTCAGACTTTTTTCCTCATCTTTCTTAGAAGAACTGAATTGTTAATGCTAAGAGGCAAATGCTGCTTACTATAACCTGTAATCACAGCTCTGCTTTATAGAGAAATCAACTTCTGCAACTTGTTTATCTTGCTGAAACGTTGTTCCTATGATATTTGTACAACTTTTACTTTCCTTTTTAAAGTATAAAATCTCACATTGAAGAAAACAATAGCCCATGTGTTTGCTAGTGTGGAATCATCTACCAAGGGATAGCTAAAAGAACCAAAATAGTTAATGTGTGAAGACCTGGGAATGGTAAATGTGGATGTTAGTCTTTTAAGATAAAATCAACAGGCACTCGCTTTATATTAAAAGAAAATCTTATCATATTCTGTTCATTCATTGTTCTCAGTGCCTAGAACACAGCAGGTTGGAATACATCCCTTCAATAAAAAATTGCTTGAACTCAGTAACTGATTTGGTGTAAATACTAAAGGAGATGAGGGAATAAAAGGAAAATGACATAAAGTTTGAACTAAAGTCATAAGGGGAACATTCATTAATATTAATTAGATATCAATAAGAACATCTGAGAGAGAAAAAGACTCTCAGGGAAATCAGAGAGAGGGGTTTGTGGAGTTCCAGATATCCTTGACACACTGAATTGGGAATATACACAGATATTCAGGTACCGATGCTAGAGAGAGAGACTAGACTCAGAGATTTTGATCCTACAGAGGGAACTTGGAACAGAATCTTGATGAGGAATGGAGGAGAAAAAGAACGGATGCCACAGCAAAGGAAGAACTATCAGATGACAGACTCAGGAGAGTGAAATGACAAAGAAGCAAGAGGAGATGTTGTTAAAGAGTGTGAGAGGTAGTCAACAGTAACAAGTGCTGCATGAAGATTGAGAATCGTTTCATGATGAACTCACATCGCGCAGGGAAAGAACCTAGCAATCGTAGCACACTCTTCCAATCTCCAAAGGAGTTGCACTTCTAAGTGTATTAACTTGGTGTACAATAAACTGTAGAGTAGCATCTACGTTTATGTTCCATTTTTAATATTTATAAGGTGATCTTTGTAAATCACTGATTTGTAGACCAAAAGAAGAAGAGTTCTTAACAGTCGCTAAAAGCAAGATTAACATCTAATCATGCTCATTCCATATTCATCAAGTTCTTTATTCTGTTCTTACACTAGCTGAGACAGAAAAGGAGACGGAGCACCTGGATCTGGCTGGTGCATCTTCTCGGCCAAAAGATTCACAGGGAAACAGTCCCTTCCAGACGTCTCCACCATCTCCAGATTCTAAAAAGAAATCCAGAGGTATCATGAAACTCTTTGGAAAGTAAGTAAAAGCGTGAACAAGTGCACTGGTCCTTGTCTAACAGTGTTGCTCAAATGTAGGGACGAATGGAAAACTGGCTGAAAATTGGTATTGATTTAAAAGCCTTCCTCTTCTGGAAGGAAGATTGTGATTTGGGATTCATTAACTCACTGGGTCTCAGTTAAAGTTTAAATTAAAATGTATATGTTAGCGACATACAAAGGGGATTATCTCAAATGTATGCACTAATTAAAAATGTTCTTATTAACAAGTCTAAGGCCTCCTCAGGTCTAAAGCATGGCAATGTGTATTGTGTCTTCCTCAGACTTAGGAGAAGTCAGTCAACTACATTCAACCCAGATGACATGTCTGAGCCTGAATTCAAAAGAGGAGGGACAAGGGCAACTGCAGGGCCCCGACTGGGTTGGTCTCGAGATTTTGGACAGTCTAACAGGTAAGAACGGCCAAACCAATGGACTTTTGCATCTCTATCAAGCATCAAGGCCCCATGAGCACCTGCAGTGCGAGTACTGTCATTGGGTTAAACAGTCAAAGTCATTGCATACCGCTTACACCTAGTGGACGGGTCCTTCATCTTTAGAATGATGTGACTTGCCAAGAGTTGATGAACAACATACAGAGGAGGGAGCTATGTGAGCCAGGTGAGGATCCAGATCTAAAGTGTCAGCAGCATCTATATTATTAATGGAAGGGTTCTTGGACTTAAACTTTACATAGACAGTGATAAGTACTCTAAGGCATAGCCTTGGAAAGATGGGATAGCATAACAATTAAGAGTAGGTTCTAGAATTGTACTGCTGGACTCGATTTCTAGCCTTACCACTTTCTACTGGCTGAGTGACCTCAAGCAATGACTTCCATTCTCTGTGCCTCAGTTTTTTGTCATAATAATTAGTACTTACCCCAAAACGTGATTGTGAAGATTAAATGAGTTAATATGTGTTAAGTATCTAGCAAATGATAAGTGCTCAAAATCTTTAGTAATTAACGGCATCTATGAAAGCACTTAAAGACACTTAAATTCTGTCAGCACTCTTAGATTTTATAAGATTATGTCATGTTTTATCTCTTCTGAAGAAGAGAACAATCATGGGGACTGCTTGGACTGCAAAAACTTCGCCTGCACTCTTATCAAAGTTTAGGGCTGGTGTGAAACTACTACACTGAATTACTGAGCGTAAAAGGGCGGGTTTGGCATACATAAAGTTCAAGGCGTTGATACCAAATCTTTTAGAGTGTAGAAGACTGGAAACCTTCCAAACACAGTCCCTCCCACACAGGTGGAACACTGGAGTCAAGTTTCATCAAGGAGGAAATTATCTTTGGCCTTCAAATACCAAACAGTCTCGTTTGCCATATGTTCTTTTTGAACACAATATAAAGGACCTCCTCGTGCTATTAAAAAAATAAAAATAAAAAAGCCCTGTTCATCTTCACATTTTTTTTGCAGGGGGAACAGGAATACTATTTGTATGTCTAGGTAAAAGGAAACAGGAATTTTGCTCTGATTACTCTTTCCTATACTCAGTGATGGCATATTGCCTCTTCTCATTGATTACCATCTGGAGAAAAACCATAATTCTGCTAAAGTCAATTCAAGTTTGACTTGAGTTTCTTTCAGTCTGGCTGAGTTTCCTGTTTGGGAACCCAAACTTCAAACAACATTGATTGAAATTGGTACACTAACTTCTGTTGGTTCATCTTGGTCTTTTTCTATAGAACATGTTCTTGCTCTATCACATAAAATCTTGTGTGACTTCATTTGAAGTGAAGATAATGGTCTGAGAAGGTAACTTTCAATTCCAATACTACTTCCTCCTCCAATGTGTACTAAAAATTAAGCTTTTCTTGGTCAAATGTATATCACCAAGGAGTTCTCATATCTACTGAATGTATAGTTGTTCAAAACTGGTGATAAGCCACAGGATTGGCTGTGGATTGTTTTTCATGTGATTAATCATCCTCTCATAGTGACTTGGACATGCCATTTGCCAAGTGGACCAAGGAGCAGGTTTGCAGTTGGCTCGTGGAACAGGGCTTGGGGTCCTACCTGAATTCTGGCAAGCACTGGATTGCATCTGGCCAAACACTGTTGCAGGCTTCTCAACAAGATCTAGAAAAGGTTACTGCTTCTCTATTTT
The DNA here is from genome assembly GCA_963574415.1 of Tarsius wallacei. Lineage (NCBI taxonomy): Eukaryota > Metazoa > Chordata > Mammalia > Primates > Tarsiidae > Tarsius > Tarsius wallacei. The sequence continues at coordinate 9,940 of CAUYQG010063915.1, forward strand.
CTTTATGAAATGGATACTGAGAGAAAGGGAATATGATGTAGGATTGTTTTGTAGTCTAGAAAGGGATGTGGGTGAAGCCAGTAAGTATTCCTGGAAAAGTTTTCAACCGCTTTGTGCTTAGTTTATCTCATGGACTTAAAAGGAAGGACTTGGTCTTAATGATTCTTTATGAAACACTTAAACCACTGGGCATTTTAATGAAAAATATATAGCCATAATCATAAACCTTAAGCTCGGCTGGGCACGGTGGCTCAAGCCTGTAATCCCAGCACTTTGGAAGACCAAGGCGAGAGGACTGCCTCAGCCCACGGGTTCAAGACCACCCCGGGCAACATGGTAAGACCTCGTCTCTATGATAAATCAAAAAATTAGCTGGACATGGTAGTGCACACCTGTAGTTCCAGCTCCTTGGAAGGCTGAGGTGAAAGAATCACCAGAACCCAGCAGGTTGACACTGGGGTGGCCATGAGCATGCCACTGCACTCCAGCCTGCACGACAGAGTAAGACTCCAATTCAGGGGGGAAAAAAAAAAAACCCTTAAGCTTATATGTCTCAAAATCATTTTGAGGCTTTATCATTGGCCCGTCTTCTCAATGTAATATATGCAGTTCCATTTCACTTTGGAAAAGAAGAAAAAATACCCTACATTTTATGTCTAATCATTTAACATTTCTTCCCAGTGATTTAACATTTTGCACAAAATAAGAGTACAATTCCTATAATACATGCTACAGTCCTTATCGTATAAAGAAAATGAGTCACTAGGGAATGCCTAACACCTCCCTAAACTAATTGTGGTCATCTCAGCTTTCCAGGGGCCTTTCGTTCAACAACATTTTACTAATCCAAGTTAGTAGTATTCAAATTTGTCGTAGAATTGGATCTTTAATGCTAACTTCATTTTGGAGGAATTTGCATTTTTGCCAGTGGCATCAGCCTCCATAGATAGAATTGGAAAGTCAGTGTTTCTGTTTGTTTCAGGAACTTGGAATCAAGCATTCACTTCACAGAAAGAAACTCCAGCTGGCACTGCAAGCCCTAGGATCTGAAGAAGAGACCAATCATGGGAAACTGGATTTCAACTGGGTCACTAGTAAGAGGTTTCATTCTTAAAAACGTAAAATAAAATCATATATATACACCCACGCACATATATATCTGCTTTTGCTTTTACTTTTTTTCTTTTTCTTTTTTTTTTATTTTTGAGTTGGAGTCTCACTCTGTCGCCCAGACTGGAATGCAGCGGCTGCTCCCGGCCACCGCAGCCTCGACCTGCTGGGCTCTGGTGATCCTTCCACCTCAGCCTTCCAAGTAGTTGGAACCACAGGCACGCGCTACCACACCCGGCTAATTTTTGATTTTTGATTGTAGAGATGAGGTCTCACCAAGTTGCCCAGGCGGGTCTTGAACCCGCGGGCTCAGGCAATCCACTCACCTCAGCCTCCCAAGGCGCGGGAGTACAGGCTGAGCCACCGAGCTCGGCTGCTTTTACTTTTTTTCAAAGTGAGTCAGGATCTTACTTTGTCACCCAGGTCAGCCTGGAATACAGTGGCTTAATCGTGGCTCACCACAGTGTCAGTTTCCTGTGCTCAGACAACGCTCCTGCCTCGACCTCCTGAATAGCTGGGCTACAGGCATGTGCCACCATGCCGGGCTGATTTTTTAATTTTTTTGTAGAGATGAGGTCTCTCTATGTTGCCTAGACTGCTGGTCTTGAACTCCTGTGCTCAAGCAATCCTGCCTTGGCCTCCCAAAGTGCTGGGATTATAGGCATGAGCTACCATGCCCAGTCTGCTTTTTCTTTTTAATCACAAAAACAGGTGACACAGTGATGATACTGTGGTTTTTCTCTTTTAGGATGGTTGGATGATATTGGCCTCCCCCAGTATAAGACCCAGTTTGATGAAGGACGGGTAGATGGTCGAATGCTACATTATATGACTGTTGTAAGTAATTCACTCCTGGGATTTGGGGGAGTAAAACTTTTCTCTGAAAAACACAGACATTGAGTGAGAATTGAAATTTTGCTTATACAGTGTTTTCACAATGAGTCCCCCAGTGTTTGAAAGTGTCACTTTAATTTGAGGAGAGGGGGCAGGAATATTTCCTATAAAGATGAAGTTGTAGCATTTGGTGATTGCAACAGCTTTGGGATAATTTGAAACCCCAGTTTAAATAGAGATCAATTTAAACTAAGCTCTCCAGAAAGTTGATTTTATGTCTTCAACAATGTAAATATTGAAGTGTACACTTGGAATGTGTGCATTTTATGCTATGTGAGTTATATCTCATAAAGCAGAGGTCCCTAACTCCCAGGCCACAGACCAGTACTGGTTTTGGCCAGTTAAGAACCGAGCCACACAGCAGAAGGTGAGTAGTGGGCGAGTGAACAAAGCTTCATCTGTATTTATAGGTGTTCCCCATTGTTTGCATTACCGCCTGAGCTCTGCCTTCTGTCATATCAGCAGTGGCATTAGATTCTCATAGCGGCTTGAACCCTATTGTGAACTGCAATGTGAGGGATCTAGGTTGCATGCTCCTTATGAGAATCGAATGCATTATGATCTGAGGTGGAGCTGAGGTGGTAATGCTAGTGCTGGGGAGTGGCTGCAAATACAGATTAACATTAGCAGTGAGGTTTGACTGCACATAGATCATAATAAATCAGTTGCTTACAGACTCATATTAAACCCTATTAGTGAGTGGCAAGTGAGTTGATGTACTTCAATTGTACAGCTTCATCTGGTGGCAGGCTTTAAGTCAGAATCCAACACTTATTTTAGTCCATGCATGACCCACCCATTATTTTATTTACCACTTCCATCCACTCCTCTTTTTTTATGATGAGTTGTATAATTATTTCATTATATATTACAATGTAACAATAATAGAAGTAAAGCACACAATAAATGTTATGTGCTTGAATCGTCCCCAAACCATCCCCTTCTCGCCATCTGTGGAAAACAATCTCTGATGCCAAAAAGGCTGGGGACCATTGTCATAAAGATATTTTAAAATTGAATGTAGACTTTTGAAGCCCTGGCTATTTCTAAGTTGTGTGTTCCTCTGTGCAGTGACCATTCAGAAGAGGCTACCCTTTGAACCTGCCATCCACAGGGACTTGTCTTCTCCTTTCCCTTCCACTTTGGACAACTGTTACCTGAAATCCTTTCATCCTTCTCACATCAGCCAAGTTCTGCTATGACAGAATTTACTAAGGGTAGAGGAAGAGGGAGGAAGGCTAGATTTTCACTATGATCCCTTCATTATTATTTATTTCTAGCATTTTAAGCCTTCCAGCCAATGAATAGAAGGACTGTCCCCAACTTTACATCAGTAAGAGAGATGGATTCCAAGGGAACTTTGTTTTAGATTCTGTAGTACTATTCATGTTCTACCTAAGATATTTTTATTTAAATCACCTTTATGAACTAGACTTTGGGCCAACTACCAGAGGTATCTTTTTAAAATAAGTGCAGTGTTGTTTTTTTTTGTTTTTGTTTTTGTTTTTTTTGAATCGGAGTCTCACTCAGTCACCCAGACTGGAGTGCAGTGGCCGCTCCCGGCCACCGCAGCCTTGACCTGCTGGGCTCCAGCGATCCTTCCGCCTCAGCCTTCCAAGTAGCTGGAACTATAGGCACGCACTACCATGCCCAGCTAATTTTTTTTTTGATTTATTGTAGAGATGAGGTCTCATCAAGTTGCCCAGGCAGGTCATGAACCCGCAGGCTCAGGCAATCCACTCACCTCAGCCTCCCAAAAGCATGGGATTACAGGCTGAGCCACCGAGCCCGGCTAAGTGCAATGTTTTAAACAGCCAACTTAAGAAAGAATTTCTCAATATCAAAGAAATGTGGAGTTCAGCTTGTGGAATTTGTTTTCGTCTCTCTTACTGAACCCAAGTCCTTACCTTGGTGGGCACATGGTATAAACCTGCATGTAATGATACTAATCTGTACAGTATGTTGCACATTTATTGTGTTCCAGGAGCATTTTACGCATATTAGTACTCAATTTTCAACAATCCTTTGAGTTAATACTATTATTACCCCCCTCCCCTTTTTTCTTTAGATGTGTAAACAAAGACATTGAGAGATTGGGTAACTTGGCAACCAAGTTTTCACAGTAAAAAAGTGATAGAAAGTCATAGAGCATTTGAACTCAGACTGTTTCCAGATCCCTCCTCTTAATAGCTCACTACTCTGCCTGGAACAAATTCAGTAAATATTTGCCTACCTATCTAAGTGTTAGTGTGGGACTGGGAATGTGAGCAGATTCAGGCTTAAAGTCACAAGGAGCATATATATAACTTTCATGGCTGTAAAAGAGCAAATTACCTTGGAAAATTTGACCTCAGAAGTGCCAACTCACAAAAAGTCGGTTTTAATGTGGTATCCTGGATTGGATCCTGAAACAGAAAAAGGTCCTAAATGGAAAAACGGTGAAATTTGAATAAAATCTACAGTTGAGTTGATTGTATTATTGTCTACATTAATTTCTTAGTTTTGATGAATATATCATGACTCGGTGAAAAGTATACAGAATTCTGTACTATCTTTGGCAACCCTTCCATAAAACTAGAATTACTTAAAAGTAAAATGTTATAAAAATCCAAAAATAAAAAGAAACAGCAAAAAAAAGTCTCTCCTTTTTTTATTTTTTTGAAAGCAGGATTTATTGAGAGGACAGAAAAGCTCCCACAGAGGGAGGGGACTCGAAGGGGTTGCCCAGTCTCTCCTTTTAATAGCCTTCAAAGTATAAAGAATTTCAAAAGTAATCAGCATTTTAGTTACATTGTAAACATTATGCATTTAGTTTTTTTTTAATCTGATAGATTTTTGTTGGACAAAAATAGACTCCATTGAAATGTTTGGATTGGGTGTCTCCATCTTAGATTAAAATATATTAAATACTTTTTCTAACTTATAGGACACTACTTTAAATAAATTAATCCAGAAAAAATTCAGGAAATAATCGTTGCTCAGTTAGTAGCCTCAAGGATTTAAACTGATTATCTAATATTTTTATTTAAAATATTTCTATGGTAGATTATCTAATATTTTTATTTAAAATATTTCTATGGCAGATCTACATTTTTCATAGGAAACGTTTTATTAGTAAGGTGTGTCTAAAATGGATGTTTTCCTTGTTTATTTTCTGGGTGTGTTTGAAAGTAGATTGGTGCTTATCTTGACACTACCCCTGAAATCACTTCTGAAATAATTTGTATTGGTGTGTTTGGTATATTTTTAAATGTTCTCAATGGCCACTGGTGAAAGTTTTTCCTTGAAGGGTTTGATTGGTGATATATGTAATTTCTTCTAACTTCATTTTTCTTCTCTCTTTCTCACCAAAACCTTTGCACTGACTGATTGATATCACTTTTCCAAAATTGTTCACAATGCCTGCTAGATTTTTTTTAAAAAGCATATTAATCTAGAACTAGAGCATTCTTAAGGTCAGGAAATAGTATAATAAGAGCAGTCTTCTGATTCTCCCCAAAACTATGATGTGCTTTAGTTCAGAAAACCAGTTCCTGATCACTAATGAGCATTGCTTGCTCTTAGCTTTCTGCTGAAAGGAAAAAGAGGCAACTTGGCCGGTGCTCAAGTGTCTGCAGATAAAGTTTCAAAACTAAGGAGGAAACAAAGAAATTCTTTTGTTTGCAGTATCAAATCAAAGTCTATCACCTTTTGTAGTGACCCAGTGAGTGCTTTTCAAACTGTGTTTTTAAGAGCCCTGGGCTTCCTCAGTCTTACCTAAGAACATCTGGAAGAGAGAGAAACGGGGGAAGTCAGATTCATTGGGAACAATATTAATTTGGGGTTGGGAGAGGATTTTATTCTGAACAGGAAAAAGAGTGCTGTTATTAGACAACAGCTTGGAAAACACTGACAAGCCTTTGGAGCTTTTTGGTTTGAGGGGCTCTTCTACTTTGACTCATTTTCTGAGATTCTCTGAGAAGGTCCTGCTGCTCTGGGCCAGCACAGTGAGCTCTTCCTTCTGTTCTTTTCTGCAGGATGACTTACTTACTTTGAAGGTCGTGAGTGTGCTCCATCATCTCAGTATCAAAAGGGCCATCCAGGTCCTGAGGATCAATAACTTTGAACCAAACTGTCTTCGGAGGCGGCCATCTGATGAGGTAGTGTTTTCATTTGCATTCATGTGAATGTCCACGTGTGCAAAATGAAGACCCATTTCTTCTTGGAGCTCACAGGAGAAGCTGGTCTCCTCGGTCCACCCTCTTTTACTTCATAGGCTTTGTTTTCCTGAATTCCTTCCTCTTCCCTGTGATGGTCCCACTTGTGTAACTAAAGCCAAGGGCTGCTTTTCAGTTATGCTTCCTTCTTTTCTTAGGTGCATTTTTTCCCCTGACTCCTTAATCCACAGAAATAAGTACCACTATAAAGACTTCGTTTCCTAAAGCAATGCTGTATTAGTGTGTAAGAAAGCTTGGAACCCTGTGACATAAATTCTTTTTTTTTTTTTTTAATTAAGAGACAGGATCTTTTTCTGTCACCCAGGCTGGGTGATCATAGCTCACTGTAGCCTTGGACTGCTAGGCTCAAGTAATCCTCCCACCTCAGCCTCCTAAGTAGCTGGGACGACAGGCACATGCCACCACACCCACCTAATTTTTTAATTTTTTGTAGAGATGGGGTTTTGCTATGCCCAGGCTGGTCCCAAACTCCTGGCCTTAAGTGATCCTCCCGCTGTGGTGTTCCAATGTGCCAGGTTAAAGATGTGAGCCACCACACCTGGCCAAATTCTTTTTTTTTTTTTTTTAGTTGGAGTCTCACTCTGTCACTCAGACTGGAGTGCAGTGGCCGCTCCCGGCCACTGCAGCCTCGACCTGCTGGGCTCCGGCGATCCTTCCACCTCAGCCTTCCAAGTATCTGGAACTACAGGCGCACGCTACCACGCCTGGCTAATTATTTATTGTAGAGATGAGGTCTTGCCAAGTTGCCCAGGCGGGTCTCGAACCCACAGGCTAAGGCAATCCACTCACCTCGGCCTCCCAAAGTGCTGGGATTACAGGCTGGCCAAATTCTTTAAAAGAAAATTCCAATTAGCAAACACTTTTCCCCCTTTCTTCTTTTTTTTTTTTTTCTTTTGAGTTGGATTCTCACTCTGTCCACCAGGTTGAAGTGCAGTGGCATGCTCACAACCACTGCAGCCTCGACCTCCTGGGCTCAGGTGATCCTTCCACCTTAGCCTTCCAAGTAGCTGGAACCACAGGCGTGTGCCACAATGCCTGGCTGGTCTTTTTTTATTTATTGTAGAGAAGAGTTCTCTCCATGTTGCTCGGGCTGATCTCAAACCCCTGAGCTCAGGTAATCCTCTCACCTCCACCTCCCAAAGTGCTGGGATTACAGGCATGAGCCACCACACCCGGCTTCCTACTTTCTTTAAGCATTTAGTGAGATGCTGCATAACTGTGTTCCATGGTTCTGTCTAAAACCTGCAGACTTTTTAGACAGAACATGCAGTTTATTATTTCAGAGCCTGTAGTGAACAACTGAAGCTCTTGGTGGTTGTCTGTTCCCATAGAATAACATCGCCCCGTCTGAGGTTCAGAAGTGGACCAACCATCGAGTGATGGAGTGGCTACGCTCCGTGGACTTAGCGGAATATGCCCCCAATCTCAGAGGCAGTGGTGTCCATGGTGGGCTCATGGTAAAACTCTGTTTCAATTTAAAATGAACTTACTTTGTTTCCCTTAGTCTAATGAGTAGGATATTATCAGTTTGCATGTCATAATCCTAAAGCCATCTAACCCAATCCACCTACGTTATTTGTAGTGAATCTTTACTTTCAGAGTATTCTTATTTACATCATTTAACTCTAGATTGGATTTAAACCCATTTTTCTTATATTATTCTCTTTCATGTTGAATAACACCTAGCTGCCGTCTCTCATATGATTATGTTTTAAAACCTCTGCAAAGATATAGATTGTATTTCTGCACACTTATGGTGTATAAGAAGTTGACTCCCAAAGGCAGCACCCCACAGAGGCAGAGAGCACTGATGTTGTGTGGTGCCCAAAGACTGGATTTCAGGTCCAGCTCATCCATTCTCTAACTTGGGCAAAATGAAGAAAAAAATATGTAAATAAAAGATCAAAGTCCATACCCTGTTTACGTCACTGGGGTGTTGAGAGTATCAATGGAGATAACCTAAATGAAAGAACTTTGCTCATTATTAAGCACAATATGTGTGTGATCTGTGGTGCCTTTTAACAAGCTTAATTTTTTTGTACAGGTTCTAGAACCTCGTTTTAATGTAGAAACAATGGCTCAGTTATTAAACATCCCACCAAATAAGACTTTGTTGCGAAGACATTTGGCCACTCATTTCAACCTTCTGATTGGTGCTGAGGCCCAGCACCAGAAGCGAGATGCCATGGAGTTGCCTGATTATGTACTTCTAACAGCTACTGCCAAAGTGAAGGTTGGTGCAAGCTCATACTGTTTAGTGACTGCTTGACACAAAGATGCAGTTTTGAATGTTACATCGTTACTCTGTTTTCTGAAGTTTACTAAAGTTTTGTGAATGAGTTGAAAGGGACAGTTGACCCTTGAACAACATGGGTTTGAATTGCATGGACCTACTTCTGTGTGGATTTTTCTCAACCCAATGCGAAGAGATGCAAAATCTGCATATATGCAGGCCAGATTTTCATATATACTGATATTGCGGGACTTGAGTATGTGAAAATTTTGGTATCAAATTTTGGGATCTTGGAACCAATCCCATGGGTGTACTAAGGAATGACTGTGTACACTTATACGTGTGTGTATGTATCTTGTTAAGAGTAGTTAAGAGAATGTGTTTTTGAAGGTTTCTGCTCAAGTCATTTATTTTATTAGCCTTAACAATAATAAAGAGTATGATGGACCAGGCTCGGTGGCTCAGCCCGTAATCCCAGCACTTTGGGAGGCTGAGGAAAGTGGATTGCCTGAGCTCGCAGGTTTGAGACCAGCCCAGGCAACTTGGTGAGACCTTGTCTCTACAATAAATAAAAAATTAGCTGGGCGTGGTAGTGCGCACCTGTAGTTCCAGCTACTTGAAAGGCTGAGGTGGAAGAATCACTGGAGCCCAGCAGATCGATGCAGAGATGGCTGTGAGATTGGGCAATGGAGTGAGACTCCAACTCACACACACACACACAAAGTATGATGTTGGCTTCTATAATCGATGAATTGCAAATGCAGAAAGCCCATGAGTTTGATTCAAATATTGATCGCGAGTCCAAGTGTGGTTGCTTATGCCTGTAATCGCAGCATTTTGGGAGCTGAGGCAAGAGAATCACTTAAGACCGGAAATTGGAGACCAGCTTGGCCAACACAGCAAGAATCCATCTCTACAAAAAATAAAAAATTAGCCCAGCACGGTGGTGCATACCTGTAGTCCCAGCTATTCAGGAGGCTGAGACTGAAGGATCACTTGAGCCCCAGAGTTCGAGACTGCAGTGGCTGTAATCACACTACTGTACTCCAACCTGGATAACTAAGTGAGACTCTGTCTCTAAACAAACAAACAAACAAAAATATTGGTTGCAATTGGCCTGTTTTACAAACTAGTATAAAAAGGAGATTTCACCTTGTACAGCTTCAACTTGCCTGGTTTACTATTGACCAGCCTCATTAGTTGGGAAAAGATACTTAAGCAATGATTCAAGGTAGACCAGAGAAGAATAGATATTTCCTTTTTTACCTGGATTAGCAGATCATATCAAATTCAGATTACTGTTTCTTCTTTTAAATTTTTCCTACATTAACTCTTCTGAATATGTTATTTGGCATGGATATAGGATTTACTGGCTTTTCCAGAAATATGCCAAGTTTTTTTTACTTTTTCTACCCCTTCTATCTGCTTGAGCCCTTTTTCCTTTAAAAGATGTGCCAGATCTAAAACCTCAGAGAGACTCTGTTCTATTTAAATTCTCAGTCATTAGCCTGACAATTGCTTCCTTAACATATAGTCTCAGGATCTCTCCAGTGATCAAAATGGAGTTTCTCTTCTAAGTATCACTGAGAGCTTTCTCTCTGAAAGAGTGAGGATTGTTTTAGCAGTCATCAGTCCTGTTATGGAAGCAGAACAGGAACACGAGATATCATAGTCTCACCCAAAGAGAAAAATATAGTAAAGACCATTTTCTTTTGTTGGTCTTAGATTGGAAAACCTTGCAAAACTGAATTTATCCTTAAGAAATCTCATTGCATTAATTCCTGTCCATTCAAAACAATGAAGCTGGATACTGATGTGTGCTTGTAATCCCAGCTACTTAGAAGGCTAAGGCAGGAGGATCATTTGAACCCAGGAGTTTGAGATCAGCCTGGGCAATATAGTGAGATTCCATCTCTAAAATAATAATGATGATGATGATGATGATAATAAAGTAATAAGACTGTGATACTTGGCATATTTTGCTTATCACAGTGACTGACCAATCCAGATAGTTGATGTGAATAAAATTAATCTGAGATTCTTAACAAGGATCATTTGTTATTTGGATACATCACTTATATGCCTAGGATCCCTTAGGTGTGTTTGTTATACAAATTTAATCATCCAGTTGCCTTTCTCTGTAGAATGGGTGAATAATTAAATTAGACATGTAAAGAAGGGGAAGGTACAAAAAAAATGTTATCAGTCCTTGGTCATTCATTTATAAAATCCCTGGATGTTTTTGTTTACTTTTCTTTTAAAGCCAAAGAAACTTACCTTCAGCAATTTTGGAAATCTGAGAAAGAAGAAACAGGAAGATGGTGAAGAATATGTTTGTCCAATGGAATTGGGACAGGCATCAGGAAGTACATCTAAAAAAGGATTTAAATCAGGTTTGGACATGCGCCTATATGATGAAGATGATCTGGACCGGTTAGAGCAGGTAAATGCAACACTATATACCTTTCTAAAAATGCTTCCAGCATTCAAACACTGCCCAGAATCTTTGTACATTATGTCTACTAATCCAGGATATTTTCAAGTATCTAAAAGGTAATGAAATACGAGTGAACACTTATGTCATTTACCGTACTCCATCCTAAGCACTTAACATATATTATGCTCATAGTTAAAACATAGGGAGTATCATTATCCTTGTTTTGGAGACAAGGAAACTGAGACATGGAGAGTTGGTGTAACTCACCCAAGGTCTCTAACCTGTCAGACTGACTCCAAGCCTGTGATATTTACATATGTTATACCGTCTCTGTATTAACACAAAGGAAATCTGTGTATTAAAACAAGTTAGGAATGGACAGGTCATTCTACCTAGCCTTTTCAGAGTAAACTCATGGAACCACATATTGTCCTCTAGTCAACAATTCTTTGGTACCATTACTTAAAAACATCTTCCTTTTTAGATGTGTCACTAAGGTATTTCTTCTACGTTTTCACTTCTGATTGCAGTAATGAGAGAGCTCATCAAAAGTGGTCTGTTGCTCCTACCCCATTCAGTACTATTTGCATTATTTCTTCTTAGGGCTTTTGCTCATCTTGCTGCAGTTTCTTTGAAATTATGTCACATTATGGTTTGTTCTTTGCAGATGGAAGATTCAGAGGGGACAGTGAGACAGATAGGTGCGTTCTCTGAAGGCATCAACAATCTGACAGTAAGTTTGTAAAGTGAATGGGAAATGTTATATTAAAAATATCTTTTAAAATAACCCCAAAGGGGCCAGGTGTGTTGGCTCATCTCAGTTCTTTGAGAGACTGAGGCAGGAGGAACGTTTGAAGCCAGGAGCTTGAGACCAACCTGGGCAACAAATTAAGACCTCATCTCTACCAAAAAAAAAAATTAGCTGGGTTTAGTGGTACATGCCTGGTGTCCTAGCTACTTGGGAGGCTGAATTGGAAGAATTGCTTGGGCCCAGGAGTTCAATGTTGCAGGACCTATGAGTGTTCCAGTGTACCCCAGCCAGCACAACAGAGTGAGACCCCATTTCTTAAAAATAAAAAAAAAAAATAACCCCAAAGGACTGCATGTGTATTGGAGAATGTGTAGTTCTGAGCTCTGGATCTCAGTGTGTGATGCCCCATCTCCTTGTTTTCCAGCACATGCTGAAGGAAGACGACATGTTTAAAGATTTTGCTGCCCGTTCCCCCAGTGCCAGCATTACAGATGAAGACTCAAATGTTTGACCACAGCACCTGGATGAGAATTAGGAGCTCTTAGTCTTCTTTTTTCCACTTTCTTTTCCAAATACTCACAGTATATATATTGTTTATTGCTCCAACTTCTGCTCATTTAGAAGTGGAAGTAGAAAGCAGGGAAAACATGCCGATCCTGAAGTTGCCACAAAAAATCAGACACTGGTGAATGAGAGTATAATTGTTTTCCTCTATTTAATGTAAAAATCTGTGATATATTATATTTAAAGTGTTGCATTTAAGATGAGTATGTTACCATAGTGTTTGTATTCACATCCAAGGTCTGGGGAACTTGGAGAGCAGTAGCCAGTATGTGAATGGTTTTGTCACATCAGTGTTCACTGCAGCCATCCAAGTAGGACATTAGATGCTTTCAAAATCAGTATATGGAATTTCTTTAAGCACTCAGTGTGCCCACCATCCTTCACTTAACTTGTTATTGTCTTATTTTTATATATTTTTCTAAATATATGTATATATACAGCACATAGAAAATAGAACTTTTATTTTGTGACATAAGGAAGATGGTGAAAAGATCACCTTTTTAAAAAAAAATAGGGTGATCAAAATTTTCATATACCAGCTGGTACCTGAAGAAGTCAGAATTATCTTTCTCCACACTGTATTTTAACAATGTTGATCATTGAGGCTAAGTTAATATATATATGAAATACCCCTTTTTTGATGACACACTACAACATTGTTAAACAGTTTAAGAATTTCAACCTTCATCTATCCTTTTACCTCATAAGGAAGAACCCAAGGGACATTAATATACTGCTAACTTGAATGCATTCAAAAGCCCCTCCTTCCCCAAATTTGAAGAAATAATTTCTGAAGAAAACAAACATGAAATAAAAGCCTTCACAGTATTAAGTTTCTTATATTTCTATTTGTTAAATACATCATTACATCAACATACTAACTAACAGTCTGCCTAACATGTTAATTATACATTTTTCAGGCTATCAATGAATTGAGCTCTTTTTTTTTTTTAATGAGAAAAGTTAAGTCCTCATAATGGAGCTTTTACAAAAGCTGAATATTTGAACATTTTGTTTCAGTCAGTTCAAAAAAGCTGGGGTTGCAAAATTAGTTTTATGATGGCTAATTTGTGATAATAAAATTTAGTTCATGTTTTTCTATAGCACTGGGCCCAAATATTCTTTATAAAGAAAATAGAAAACTGCAGCAAAAACTGTTTCTGTGTTTATTATTGTTTTTAGTTAGAAAAATATTCTATTTTTTTATTCAATGCTGCATGATTACTCATGGTAGCCAATTGTGGAAAAGACAGGTTTTCACAAATTAGGGTGGAAGGGGGCAATTCAGTATATACCAGTGGACTTTGTTATAAACAATATTTGAGTATCAGTGGTATTATCGTTTAAGTTGTCAGCTCAAGGAAATTGTACTACTAGATTACTGTTTATTCATAACTAAAATAATTTGATGCCAATAATATTTTTCTTTAAACACTACCATTCATTATTTGGTAACTGTAATGGACTCTTACTGTATGTACCTAGGTTTTATTTGAATGTGACTATATGTCACCACTTGAAAAATTTAATTTGTTGTTAGAACCTGGTTGAAAATACCAGGAGACTGTTACACTTGCCAAATATTCTTTATTCAGGACAATATAGCATAATTGATGATATGTGATAAGGTTAAAATTTTGATGATGTGTTTTATTTACAAAATATCATACCCTGCTGGCATTACCATATAAAAAATAAAATCAATTGATAATTGTCTAATATACTTCCTTTTCCTTTGTTCACAGTAACAAATAGGCTTTATTTCTGATACAGCAAAAATGACACAGACTCTTTACAATTTATAAGCTGCCATAAATTCATTTTAGTGGGGCTAAAAACATGTATCAACAGATAGAAATTTTAGGTATATACAACCTATATATATACAACACCCAACAGATTGCATATTATTTATTGTTTGAGAAACTCTTGTCTCAAAGGAAATGTGGGCAACTGAGCTGGAGAGTGAGGAATCATCAGAAGGGATATAGGAGAAACGAATGGAAATGAACTCAACTACAAATTGGAAGAAGTTAGTTAGAGAAAGAGGTAACTGGTTCTTAAAAGAACTAATATACTTTTTAATTTAACTAAGATTTGGAAAGAGGAAACATATCTTGGAAGAGATTACCAAAGTAGAATGAGAATAATCTAGATAGAACAGATGTTTTGTGTGAAATGTAGTATCTCTAACTTAATAAGCCAGCAGGAAACTATGAATACAACACACCCGATTGACAAACAGGGAGACTTAACATGTTTGTTTAGCTGTGTGTATATATGCGTAACTGCACCAAGTAAGCTGTAGAGTTAGAAAACTGAACTGGGACTATATTAACAGATGTGACTTCATTGCAGAACTTTTACTTTGAAAAAGAAGTAATTCTGCATGATAATTCACTTGTCTGATATTGGGGAACAGTATTGATCGGGTGTAGAGAAAATGGGGCAAAAAACATCGCAACAGTTGGCTCTGAAGGACAGCAGAGAGGTTCTCAGCGTTTGTGAGGTGGTCAGTGAAGCTATGGTCCACGCAGCTCAGAAACTGAAGGAGTACCTGGGATTTGAATATCCTCTGAGTATACTCTGCCCAGCTGCAAATACTCTAAATGAGATCTTCTTAATCCACTTCATCACTTTCTGCCAAGAAAAGGGAGTTGATGAGTGGCTTACCACCACCAAGATGACCAAGCACCAGGCTCTGCTGTTTGGAGCAGACTGGATTTGGACCTTTTGGGGATCTGATAAGCAAATAAAGCTTCAGCTGGCAGTACAGACTCTACAGATGTCTTCTCTTCCTCTCAGGGAACCTAAGCCTTGTGACCTCTCCAATCCCGATTCAAGGCAAGAGGAGTCTTCCTGGAAGAAAAGTAGATTTGACAAGCTGGAAGAATTCTGTAACTTGATAGGAGAGGATTGTCTGGGCCTGTTTATCATCTTCGGTGTGCCAGGAAAGCCTAAAGACATCAGGGGAGTTGTCCTGGACAGTGTCAAAAGTCAGATGGTGAGGAGCCATCTGCCAGGAGGGAAGGCTGTGGCTCAGTTTGTCCTGGAAACTGAAGATTGCGTCTCCATCAGAGAGCTGCTTGGAAACTGTCTGAGTAAGAAAGAAGGGCTGAGAGAGGTGGGCAAGGTTTATATTAGTATCCTATGAACTGGATATGTGTGGTGTGACTGGCCTGTAAGAGGAAAATAAAAATAGAAATAAAAAAGATTTTATGCTAACAAGCAAGCTTACCTACTTAGATCACTCCAGCATGGGAATTTTTTTTTTTTTTCCTTTTTTCCTATTGATTGAAAATTACTACTGGAGTCAAAGCATATTCATGTCACATTTATGAAGAGAAAAAAGCCCTGGCTGTTCAGGAAAACTTAAAATTTAGTTTAATATTTTATTAAGTCAATAATAAAAATGGGAGGAGAGGATAATAAAGTCACACAAAGTTTGATTTGCAAAAAAAGTGTCTTTGTGTGAAATAAGTCTAGCACTTGAAACGACAAAATGTACTTTTTCTGCTGTTAGTGGGAGATGGGTAGGGACAGGCTACAGAGCAGGATTAATGACATTGACAATGCCAGTTTCAGTTCAGGACTCACAGCCTTCTTTTCCTCCCTGGCCTACCCTCCTCATCCCCAGCTACTTTCTCTGCACAGAGAGGACTTAGGAGCAGTTTATTTGGGGATTCACTTGAGTGTTAGCTTTCTTTACCTAAGATTTTAAAAGTCACTCCTATAACAATTCCTTGTAATAATAGTTAATATTTGTTAGCATCTGCAGTAAGGAAAATATTCATATAAAATAACTGTTTTTGCCAAAAACATTGTGTTGGGTTATAACAGTAGAAAACAATCACCATTATTTCTGCCAAGTAGATGCCATATGCCTGTTAGTGTGATTTACATAAGTATACTCCTTGACTCTAAGATGTTTCTATTTGATAAATCAAAAAGGTTAAATAACTCCCAGGGTCATAAATCTGTGAAGTGGCTCATAACAAAAACAGGAGGTCTGTCCTGTAATAAAGTCCATAGTCTTCTAAAGTCACCATGTAGAGAAAATTCTTTGACTCTAAGCTACTGGAACTGCTGTGACCAAAAAGATGTTCACCTGCAAAGATGCTAGCTGGTGGCTGTTGTTGGTTTCCTCTCCACAACTGCTCCAAACTCTTAGAGCATTTTCTGTTTCTGACACTCTTCCCCATGGTCTTGGTCCCTTCTGTATTGTGGAATGTAGGGCACATTTCTGTGAAGCTGAGTGAAGACCTCTGAGGGCAATGTGGTACCCTCAGTATATTTCAAAGTTAGAAATGCATATATGGTTGTGATCTGCGTGACTGGAATGTGTTAGAATGAACTCTGATAGTTTCTGTCCTATGTCAGTTTTTTTAAATGCTGATTGTGAACCACCAAATTGATATCAGGTCACAAATCCAGAGTTGTAAACACGTCATGGTGGAAGGAGTGAGAGTTTTCAGGTTTGGTTGCGGTTAAATTTGGTTGAAATCCTGGCTCCCCCACTCACACTTATCCAACCAAACTTCTGTGCTGGTTATCCTCAGTTTACCCCCCATGTCTACTCCTCACCTCCTACCTTATTCTGGGCTCTGACTGCATCACCTAGGCTCACCTGCCCTCTAGCTTCCATCGGATGGAAAGACCAGAGAGAATGCAACTCAGGAGTGTATTACCTTACTCTCCCTGCCCTCCTGCACATGGTTCGGGACAGCTCCTATCCAGCTGGCCCTCCTCCAAGGTTCTGCTCCCTCCCCTTTCCCCTTTAGCCCACTGTCAGTTTCCTGGGTGCTTCACCATCCTTTGACAGTCCCCTGAACCCTACCCTCACCTCTGTAGATGTCTTTTTTCTTCAGGTAAACCTAAGTGTGTCTTTTGATTTCTTCGGGAGCCTTAATGCCTCCTGATTTTCCTGTCTAAAAACAGGAGATGACAATACCTACCTCATGGGATTGCTCTTATATAAAGAGTAATCAAAGTGCTTAGAACAATAATAATCCAAATCCACGCTTTCTCTATCCAGCCCAGAAAGCAGGATTCACTGAGAACATAAAGGCGCATCACTAACTTCAGTGTAGATTTAGCCTGAAGAGCCAATTCCTGTCTTCTTTCCACGGAATCTGGTATTCTTCAAAGTAAAGTAAAATAAGCCTTGCAACATTAGGGAATGCCAGCCCCCAAATCCCTCCTCTTCAGCTTTATTACCCAAGAAGTCCTGGGAGAAAGGAAGGAAGGAAGAAAGCTTTCTTAACCCCCATGATGCTTCCTGCTTCAGGAAAGAAGAAAGGGTGTATGGCCTCTTCAGCCTCTGAGAAATGGCTTTCTTTTCCCTCCTCTCAATGTTAGTCACTCGCATAGCCTAGGGAAGAAGAGCACATCTGCAACCTTGGCATTGTCCTACACTGGAAATTAGTGTGAAAGACAGTGCGTCTAGTCTCTACTCAGAAGGCCGAGGTGGAAGGATCACCTGAATCTAGGAGACCAAGGTTGCGGTGAACCGTAGTCATGCCACCGCACTCCAGCCTGCGTGACAGAGTGAGACCCTGACTCAAAAAAGTAATTAAAAAGAAAAACCTTACTTGATCACTGGGTGGAGACTAGACTACAGGGAGAAAAAAGCAGAGAGCAGACCCTTGGCAAGTAGCTAAGAAGCTATTATAGTAATCCAGAGGAGAGAAAAAAGGTGGCCTGTACAGAGGGGTAGAGGAGGCGGCATGAAGAGGTCAGATTTAGGATGGAGTTGAAGGGAAAGTGTACAGCATTTGCCGATGATTAAATGAGGGGTAGGAAACATGCCACAACTAGATGCTATTATTTCCAAACATCTTAATAAGAACATATGCAAGGGCAAAAATAAGTTTGTATTTGATATTCCCTTATCATAAGAACCAAAGGATCAAGAAAAATATTTCAGCCCTCTGCCTTCAATAAGCTGGGCATGAGTGGGCACAGGCAGCAGCTATCAAGAAGGTGGTGGTATAACGAATACTCACCTTGGTCAGCTGTGATCGTGCTGCTCACTGCACTCCAGCCTAGGTGACGGAGTGAGACCCTGATTCAAAAACAAAAATCCATCTTGGAAACAAATGTGGTTTTGAGTCTCAATTCTCCTAAGAGCAGAGTCAAGAAGCTTAACTCTTGTTTTTTTTGTTTTGTTTTGTTTTTGTTTTTTTTGAGTTGGAGTCTCACTCTGTCACCCAGACTGGAGTGCAGTGGCTGCTCCCGGCCACTGCAGCCTCGACCTGCTGGGCTCCACTGATCCTTCCGCCTCAGCCTTCCAAGTAGCTTGAACTACAGGCGTGCACTACCACACCCGGCTAATTTTTTGATTTATTGTAGAGATGAGGTCTCGCCAAG
>CAUYQG010063918.1:0-45998 GCA_963574415.1 Tarsius wallacei
GGCTCCTGTGTCCTTGCTCCATCTCTTTGCTCATATCAGCCCCCATTCCTGGATGCCCTCCCCACCACTATAGCCCAGGCTGGTCTTAAACCCAGGCAATCCTTTCACCTCAGCCTCCCAAATTGCTGGGATTATAGCTGTGAGCCACTGCACCCGGCCACAAATATTTTTTTTTAGTTTTGACAAAATGTGCCATGGTTATGTAAGGTAGTACTATTAGGGGAAGCTGGGTAAAGGGCATACTCTCTTTTCAACTTTTCTATATATCCAAAATTATTCCAAAATAAAACTTTTATTTAAAAAGAACTTACTTTGCAAATGAGAGTATTATACAAATGTCAAGTGGTTTTATTTCAAATATCTTCCTTCTGCCAGATTATTAGCCTTATTGAATACATATTTATTGAACAGATATTTGTTAAATGCCATCTTGCTAAACACTATGGATAATGTAAAGAAGTATAAGAGGGTGCGGTGGCTCATGCCCATAATTCTACCGCTTTGGGAGGCTGAGGCAGAAGGATGGCTTGAACCCAGGAGTTCAAGGCTGCAGTGAGCCATGATCAAGCCACTGCAATCCAGCCTGGGTAACAGAGTGAGGCTTTGTCTCGAAGAAGGAAGAAAAGGAGAAGTACATGCATATAAGATAAAACCTCTTCCCAGTAATGTCTTTCAGGAAAAGTTGAAAACACACCTCAGCTAATACAACATAGCACATGTCACGGTGGCTCTGTGGCTAAGAAGCTGAGACCATAGGTGACTTGGGCTCCATACAGGAGAATGGCCACCCTGGGCTATAGTGGTGGGGAGGGCATCCAGGAATGGGGGCTGATATGAGCAAAGAGATGGAGCAAGGACACAGGAGCCGGAGAGTGGACATAGTGAAAAATGCTCTCCAGAAGGGTGCAGTCTTAGGAGAGATAGGTGTGCGCATCAAATACTTGGGAATGAGAGTGAGAGAACTTTGGTGACATTGAATAGAGTTAAATTGTAAAATGTAGCAATTCTCTAAGGCACTCCTTTTTTTTGACAATCCATTTTTCTATTTGAAGCCCCATCGTTCTTGAGTATAGTGCCTTGGCATTGGTTTACCAGGGTGACCATGGGCCAGTAGCTAATAATCAGAACTTAATTACTTCTGACTGTAGGCTGTGATGGGGTGAATTTACCTTTGAGGTTCTTTCAAGTTCTCATGTTTTAACAATGTTTAAACAACACACACACACACATTCTCACATCACTCATATACTCATATACTCTTTGAGAGCAGAAGAGTACAAACATGGACACAGAGAGCTCATCAATGCTAGGATATCTGGCTTTTATATTTCTCTATTTCCAAACTCTTAAACAGATGAGCTACTATGGTGAGTCAAAAGGCTCGTGAAGGGCTGGGTGTGGTGACTTACGTCTGTAATCCCAGCACTTTGAGAAGCTGAGTGGAAGGATCACTTGAAACTAGGAGTTCAAGATTAGCCTGGGCAACATAGTGAGATCCCCCTCTTACAAAAAATTAAAAAATTAGCCGTATGTGGTGGTGTGGCCTTGTAGTCTTAGCTATTCAGTAGGCTGAGGCGGGAGGATCGCTTGAGCTCTGGAGTTGGAGGCTACAGTGAACTATGATTATGACACTGCACTCCAGCCTGGACAACAGAATGAGACCTTGTATCTTAAAAAATAAAAGCTTCTAGGTAGGCCTGTGGACACATATGAGGAAGGACTTCCCCCAAGAAAAAAGCCTGAAAATTATTTATTAAAAATAGTGTATTTATTCATACATGTTTAAATTTCAGTCACCTTCAAAGTACTCTCCATTTGATGCAATACACCTACTGAGATGCTTTTTCCACTGTTCAAAATAGTTTTTGAACTTGTCCATTTTGATGCCTTTTAGTGCTTCTGCCATTTTTTGTTTTACCTCTTGCATATCAGCATGTTTCCCTTTGAGGACTTTTCCCCTTTGGGGAAACAAAAGTCACTTGAAGCCGGGCTCGGTGGCTCAGCCTGTAATCCCTTGCTTGGGGAGGCTGAGGTGAGTGGATTGTCTGACCCCGCGGGTTCGAGACCCGCCTGGGCAACTTGGCGAGACCTCATCTCTACAATAAATAAAAACTTAGCCGGGCGTGGTAGCGCGCGCCTGTAGTTCCAGCTACTTGGAAGGCTGAGGCGGAAGGATCGCCTGAGCCCAGCAGGTTGAGTCTGCAGTGGCTGGGAGTGGCCACTGCACTCCAGTCTGGGCAAGAGTGAGACTCCAACTCAAAAAAAAAAAAAAAAAAAAAAAAGTCACTTGAGGCAAAATGGGGTGAAAAGGGAGGATGGGACATGGGGGTCCTGCTGTTTTTGGTCAAAAACTGCTGAACACTCAGCATGGTGTGGGCAGGTGTGCTCATAAATCATTCATCATGAAATGGGCAAATGTGTTAAAACATCCAAAAATTTACTGGAGCCAAGTGCAGTCTCTCACAGCAACACTAATTGGTATACTTGCTTACTAGAACACTTACTTAGTGGGACAGGCCTATACTACAAGGGGCCTGCCCACCAAAAAATAAGTCTGTTTTCTTTTTAGGGTTTCCCTCTCTTACAGTCTTGATGGGAACCCTTCTCCCTAGATTTGCAGCTGCATGAACAGTCAGATCTCAGTAGTGTTGACTGGAGAGTCTTCTCCACTGATATGCCATGGGACTCTGCTTTCGTTCTCCTGGTCAACAATTTCATAATAATTATTTTTAATACTAGTACATGTGTGTTAGTAAAGCTTTAAAGGTGGAAAAGCTTAAACAGTGTAAAGAATATCTTTTTCCTATTCTGCCAGCCTTCAGTTTCCTCCCCAGAGGCAGCCACTGTTGTATTTCTTGTGATTCATCCAAAGATATTCTTTGAATATATAAGCATATGTATATGTATTCTTTGCAAAGACACACATGTGCGTGCACACACTCACAAATGACCGTAATATATATGCTGTTTTGTTCTTTCCTACTTAGTAATTATCTTAGAATTTTTCCATCATACTTGAAGCCAACTTGAAGAGCTTTGTACTTCTTCCTATCGCCACTAAGTCTAGCCAAGGATGGGGACAGCTTTAGTATCAATAAGAACATTTCCACAATGGATGGAAATATTTTAAATATATTTAAATCCAGTACCTCAGTGATTTTTTTTTTTTTTTGAGTCGGAGTCTCACTCTGTTGCCCAGACTGGAGTGCAGTGGCTGCTCCCGGCCACCGCAGCCTCGACCTGCTGGGCTCCGGTGATCCTTCGCCTCAGCCTTCCAAGTAACTGGAACTACATAGTAGGCGTGCGCTACTATGCCCGGCTAATTTTTTGATTTATTGTAGAGATGAGGTCTCGCTTGCCCAGGTGGGTCTCGAACCTGCGGGCTCAGGCAATCCACTCACCTCAGCCTCCCAAGGCGTGGGATTACAGGCTGAGCCACCGAGCCCGGCCTCGGTGATTTTTAAACAAAACTTTATGTTAGCCAGGTACAGTGACTCACACCTATAATCCAAGTGCTTTGGGAGGCCGAGGCAGGGAGGGCTCCTTGAGGCCAGGATTTCAAGACTAGCCTGGGCAAAATAGCAGGACTTCATCCTTAAAAAATAAAAAAACAAAAAATAAAAAAAATTAGTCGGACTTGGTGGTGTGCATCTAAAGTCCCACCTACTTGGGAGTCTGAGGCAGGAGGATTACATAGGCCTAGGAGTTTCAAGCTGCAGTGAAACATCACACTGCTGCACTCAGCCTGGGCAACAGAGTGAGACTATTTCTTAAAAACAAAAAAGCTCCTGAAACCAAACAACTTTATTGTTCATTTTTAGAGGATGCAAGGAAATCAACTAATTATTCTGAAAACTGGTAGATAAAAGGAAGAAACAAGCATTTTTCCTGCCTTTCCTTTACAGACTGAATTTCAAGGTAGCCAAATAGTTTATAAGGGGAAGTTTCTCTTTATAGAAGTATTCCAGCTGGACTCGGTGGCTCACACCTGTAATCCCAGTTCTTTGGGAGGCAGAAGTGAGAAGATTGCCTGAGCCCAGGGGTTCTAGATCAGCTTGGGCAACTTGGCAAGACCTCATCTCTACAATAAATCAAAAAGTAGTCAGGTGTGGTGATGCACGCCTGTAGTTCCAACTACTTAGAAGGCTGGCCTGAGCCCAGCAGGTCGAGGCTGCGGTGGCCATGAATGTGCCACTGCGCTCCAACCTGGGCGACAGAGTGAGAATCTGACTCAAAAAAAAAAAAAAAAATTCTAGCGAATAAATTAGGAAGACATGGTAGAATTAAAATACTACTTTATAGCCTCCAATGAATTATTTATTTATTTTTAGAATTTGTTTATTTTAAAGATGTAGGGTACAATTCAGGATTAGATATGCAAGTGGTCATCATACAGTAAAGTTTGGGCCCTCAAGAAAGATTTATTAAAGGAAAGATACATTGTGAAGGGCACAAGGGGCAGGACAACAGTAAGAGTGTCTGCTGCCAGCTGGCTTGTTTATTTAATCAACACCTATCTATTCATGCATCAGAACTGCATTGTCTTAATTGTTGTAGCTTTATAGTATGCTTTAATACTTTGGGGAACAAGTTCCCCCTATACATATATACACCACTCTTCTTTAGAATTTTCATGGCTATTCTTGTGTGTTTAGTTTTCCTTATAACTTTTAGAATAACTTCATCTAGCTCTGAAAAAAGTCACAGTACTTTTTAAAAAATGGAATTGACTAAAATTTATAGATTTGCGTAGTGAGTTACCATCTGTTGTTTTACTACAGCTTTTCTATTTCATCTGAGATAGAATAGGAATATAGATATAAAGGCTTGCATAGCTGTTGGGGAAACATTAATCGCACAAGATTTAGTCATTTATTAAACAACTAATTTAGTCTGTGTGCTAAACAGTATTTCATATACTAGGGAGAAAGTGGCCAGGCACAGCGGCTCACGCCTGTAATGCTAGCACTTTGGGAGGCTGAGGCTGAAAGAAATCACCTGAGCCCAGGAGGTTGAGGCTGCAGTGAACTGTGATTATGCCACTGCACTATAACCTAAGTGACAGAGCAAGACCCTGATTCAAACACACACACACGCACACGCACACGCACCCCCCCCCCCCACACACACACTGGAGAAAGCAAGTGAATACATTGTGAGCAGTTTCTAGCCTCAGGCCCCTACCCATTTGTTAAGATCAAGCTTGGGATCCATCAAAACATGTGAAGAACTTTTACTCTCAGCTGGACACCAGTCTCATATGACCCAGTAGGATCACTTGATTGCTCAGAGTTGTAATCTTGGTCGAACTGGAGGATGTGAAGAGAGGGAGGCGTAGAGTGTGGTGACAAGTGATTTAGGCCCTGAGGCAGAGAGCAGGGTGTGAATTAGGTGCTATATGACATTGCCTTAGTTTTCTTAACTGTAAAATGGAGTTATCAGTGGCACCTAACTTGTGGGATTACATGCGAGACTTGCATGAGATAGTCCAAAGTGCTTTATACCTTGCCTACACATACTGGTATCTGTAAAAGTTAACTGGTGTAATTTAAATTGGTGATCCGACTCTGCTGGTCTGATGGTGTCTGATTTGTTATGTTCAGTTCCTGGTAAATCATTATTTAGGACAGGTGATAGAAGAAGGTATCTGGAAGAGGGCAGCCCGATGAAAAGGAAAGGGGTGGCCTAGAAACTGTGGACCTTTTTACTGGAAAAGGGAAGAGTAATGAGAAACAGTGACTGGAGACTTACTTTGAATTGTCTTGGGGAAGGACTGGGCTAGGTGGAATCAGCCTCACATAAGAAAAAATGTTCTGGCCAGTATACCTGTTCATCAGTGGAATGACCCTGTAGTAAGCTTCCTGTCAGGAAATGTTCGAGAAGAATCTGGGTAGTCATTTGTTAGAGAGACTACAAAAAGAATTTGTGAATTAGGAAGATGAGGCTAAATGCTGGGATTTTTTGTTTTGTTTTGTTTTGTTTGTTTGAGTTAGTGTCTCACTCCGTCGCCTAGGCTGGAGTGCAGTGGCACACTGCTCACAGCCACTGCAGCCTTGACCTGCTGGGCTCAGGTGATCCTTCCACCTCAGCTTTTCAAGGAGCTAGAACTGCAGGCGTGTGCCACCATACCAGTTAATTTTTTGATTTATTATAGAGGTGAGGTCTCACCATGTTGCCCAGGCTGTTCTCAGACCTATGGGCTCAGACAATACTCGCCTCTGCCTTCCAAAGTTCTGTGATTATAGGCATGAGCCACCACGCCTGACTGTAAATGCTGATTAGGGAGCTTTTCTATGAAATTTTATTGTAAGTGTACACATATGCAATCACACATGTCGAACATTCTCTGCGTATGACTTACCCATTTTCAAAGAATTACAAGTCTTTGAAACCTTGTTTGATCCTTTTTTGAGTCAGAGGTTATTGCGATGCCTTGGGGTCCTTGTGAATTTAAGTGATCATCAAAGAAGTGAAGAAATGGTGTATAAGGAGACTTGGGGGGAGACTAGCTGATTTCACTTCTGTTTCTTGTCTATTGTTATCTCTGAGACAAGTGCCTTAGCTTTTGAGCCCCTTCTGTTTCATCTAGAATATTAATCCTTTCTACTTTGAGCATGAGTCTAAAAGAACAAGCACGTTATTGGATGTTTTCTGCTTCTCAGTATGTGTGGAAGGAAGATGGTAGTTGTATCTAGCAGATAAATGGCAAAATTTTTTTAAAGAATATTCTTTTATCTTATTTATTTAAATAGAGGCGAGGTCTGTGCTGCCCAGGCTGGTTTTGAACTCCAGGGCTCAAGTCATCCTCCTGCTGTGACCTCCCAAAGTGCTGCGATTACAGGCATAAGCCACCATGCCTGGCCTCAAATGGCAAATTTAAGGAAAAGGAGTGACCCTATAAACTTGGCTTTGTTCTATCAAGCACTGCCACTTATCTGTTATGTTCGTCTTTCCTGCTACTCTTTTGTTACAAAAAATATACCATAGTATGTTAGAAAAACTTGATAAAGTTTTATAAAAGAAGTAGTCATTTAATATACAAGGGAGGATTACCCCCCAAAGAAAACTGGAATTCTTTTTTGGAGTACAGGCCCCTTGTAGTACAGCTTTCCCTGCTAGGTAAGTATTCTAGGAACCCATCAGCATCAGTTTACCAGCTGGTGTTGTTGTGAAAGGTTGCGTTCAGCTTTGGTAAATTTTTTTTGGAGATTCTTTCAATGCATCTGTCCATTTCTTTATGGGCGATTTACGAGCTCACTTGCCCATACTACACTGAGTGTTCCTCAGTTTTTGACCCAAAACAGCAGGACCCTTGTGCCCCACCCTCCTTATTCATCTGATTTCCCCTGAGCATTTTTTTTTTTTTTGCTTCTCTGGATGATAAAAGCCCTCAAAGGGAAATGTTTTGACAATGTGGAAGAGGTGAAAGAAAAAACAGCAGAAGCACTAAAAGAGCATCAAAATGGATGAATTTAAAAACTGTCTTGAGCAGTGGAAAAGCGTCTCAATAGGGTATTGCATCAAATGGAGAATACTTTGATGATGACAGAAGTTTAAACATGTAAGAATAAATGCACAATTTTTTAGAAATAAATTCTGGGTTTTTGGGGCTCCCCTCTTATTTATTTCAGATTCATCCCAATTTCCTTTGGACAGGCACTACTGGTTTGCTATAATTTCCAAAGTTATGTTTCATAGAACTTTTTGCTTTTGCCGCATATACGTAGGATAACATTGTAGGTGTTGTGTTAGCACATTGAATGAAAAACCTAGTAAGTGGTCATAAAATTCGTATTCATAGTTGATCTTTTTTTTTTTTTTTTGAGTTAGAGTCTCACTCTGTCACCCAAACTGGAGTGCAGTGGCGTGCTCCCAGCCACCACAGCCTCGACCTGCTGGGATCCGGCGACCCTTCCGCTTCAGCCTTCCAAATAGCTGGAACTACAGGCGCGCGCTACCATGCCCGGCTAATTTTTGATTTATTGTAGAGACGAGGTCTCACCGAGTTGCCTGGGTGGGTCTTGAACTTGCGGGCTCAGGCAATCCACTCACCTCAGCCTCCCAAAGTGCTGGGATTACAGGCTGAGCCACCGAGCCCGGCCCATAGTTGATCTTTAAATTATGATTTGTGCATCTTCAGTGAATGATGAACCCACAGCAGCCACGGATCCTGAAGAACCTTCTGTTGGTGTGACATCCCCACCTGCTGCGGCCTTGAGTGTCACCCCGAACCCCAACACGACGTCTCTCCCTGCTCCTGCCACACCAGCTGAAGGAGAGGAGCCCAGCACGTCCAGCACACAGCAGCTCCCGGCAGCCACCCAGGCCCCTGATGCTCTGCCTGCCGGGTGAGTAGCTTTCTGTCCTGTAACAGCTCCTTCCTCCGCAAAGACTGAGGCTCCTTCACCGGGGCAGATACAACACGGTTATTTATTACCTGGCAGTTCGTGGTCTCTGGGGAGGCTTCCGTGCACAGAAGCAAGGGAGGTGTGGAAGCACTGCTTGTTCTACATAAATCTTACAAAGAATCTAAATCACCCAGGGTAGAATCAATGCTACCTTATACCGTGACTTGAACGACTTAACTCAAAGAGTGGCTCTTATGGAACAAGGAGTTCATTTTGCCTTCCTGAATCATTGGAGGGTGTTTACCTAGACCTTGCCTAGAAAACAGCTTTTCTCTCTTGAATTTTATCTTATCAGACTATGGAGGACTTGGGCTTTAGGCTCTGAATATTACTGTGTGTTATTGTCATAGCCAGGGCTGACATTAACATGGGCTACATGTTTTCTTGCCATCTTTTAGTTCAGAATTAAATCTAATGGTAAAGACCTTGGATGATAAGAAATGGCCCCCATAAACCAAAGGGAAGTTCACGTCTGGCTGTTTAGTGAGCGGAGATTAAGTGTGTGGACCTGGGAATTTAATGGCTCTGGATTTGAGTGTGCCCCTTCCCCCTTCCTTATGTGGCCTTGGCCAAGTGACTTACACTCTAGGTAGGGTGGAGGTAAAAATCACACGTATCTCCCAGCAGGTTAAGGGAGGCAAATAAGATGGTGAACATGCAGCGTTCATTAAATAGTGGGTGCTACACCTGGCATGTGAGCTTTTGAAGTAGTCGTGAGGGAGCTATAAAGGAAGAGAACACTTCTGGATGGGAAACAGAGCTTTATCTCATCAACTACCAGTCACAGTCAGGGTCAGTCCTGCTCTTCATCCTGGGTTATCTGTTTGGTGTGGAGGGAACCCGTGTCCATATCACTCCAGTCGCCCACAATCTGGCTGATATTAGCATGGTGGTGTGTGTCTTCTGAACCCATCATTCATAAAGGCAAAAGGAAGGATGTAAGGCCTCTTGCTTGATGTATAATGTGCTGCATTATTCTTAAGCCACTTTCAAAAACCCATTTGTTGAAACAAATATCCTAAATCTGAAGGCGTATGTGATTTTTACCACATGCATATTGTATCCCTAGCACATGCCACATTACCAAACTCATGTGTCTTTATAAAATATGTAGAATGGATGAAAATTATTGCAAATAATTCTTACTACCTCAAACCTGGAGAGAATTGGCGGTACTGAGAGGCAGCTCTGAAAAGTTTTTTTTGTGAGGCGTTTGATTTTGTGAAGATTACTAACCAATTGCTTTGTGTCTAACTACTCCCTACAGAGATTTTTCTTTTTCATATGGTAAGGAATACTCGAAAGACCTTTGTTTGGTTTATAATTTCAAGTCTGTATGTTATAATTTTGGGGGGGAACACAGCAGAATCATTTTGGCAGAAAGGAGAGAACATGGCTGCCTGTGTCCCCTGTGAGCTGTTTGTTTTCTTTCCGCTGAGCAAATGCCTGGAAGGCCGGCTTCACTCCTGTGTCAGTCACAGGCAATTAGGGCTAATGGCTCAACATGTCTTTATGTAGGGCGTGTGTGAGGGTTACTGTTCTCAAGGATTGGGCACTTCCTGTTTCCAGGCAGCTGGAAAACTCCAGGCTCTGAAAACGCTCTTTATTCTAAGTCTGGCAGATCCAGCAGCCCAGGGAAGCCGGTTCCCCTCCCTCATCCTGCCAGTGGCTGAAACGCTTTTCTGAGGTAGAGTCTGAACAGCATCTTTTCCTTGGAGCATTCAGAATATGATGAGGCCCACGTGTGGGTCTATATGGTCGTCCAGAGAAGTATTGGAGACCCAGTTTTCCGCCCGGGCAGGCTTCCAGTTGCACATCTCTAAGACAGCTGGGAGTGCATCAAACTTTGTGGGCCACCTCAGGATCTGGAGACGGCCAGTACCTAACTGGATGTTGCCGCTAGCACTGCTGAGTGTCTAACAGTGAGGTCAGCAGGCTTTCAGTTGGCTGATGGAAGCCAGTTTCTACAAGTGACCCTTCCAATTCATAGGCTTGTCATCCCCATGCCAGTTTATTTATAAGACCCAGGCAAGGTGGGTTATTAATTTATACCTGGTGTCTTGGCTTCTGGAGTAAGGAAGTCAACGAGAGAATGAAATCTGTCATTCTAATTCCAGTATCAACTAATGGAGCATTGTGGCAGAAGGACTTAAATGTCATCATGTAGGAAATGTGCCTTTTTTTTGTTTAAGAGATGGTGTCTTGCTCTGTCACCCAGGCTGGGGTGCAATGGCATGATCACATTTTACTGCAGTCTCGGCCTCCTGGGTTCAAGTGATCCTCCTGCCTCGCCTCCTAAGTAGCTGGGACGATAGGTGCACACCACTTTCTGGCTAATTTTTTGTAGAGATGAGGTTTCGCTATGTTGTCCAGACTGATCTCGAACTCCTAGGCTCAAGCAGTCCTCCTGTATCAGCCTCCCAAAGTGCTAGGATAACAGGTATGAGCCACTATGCTCAACTAAGAAATGTACCTTCTTGAGTTTGTAGAATGCCTCTATCTTTTATGAGGATACATAAATGCAGCATCTAAATTGAGCATCTACTAGTGCTCAAGTTATATATACTAGAGATCTTAAAAGATGCATTCTTTCATTAAACAAAATATTTGTTACTATGTAAGAGATGTCAGGCCCAGGGCCAGGCATGGCAGATGCAGTGCCCAACAAGAAGTGGTCCTTGTGCTCAGAGTGTTTGACGATGCCTGCTCTGGTCACTGAATTCTCCCCCCGGGTCAGTTTGTCCATTCCCTTTGCTTCCTCTGGGATCCGATGCCAACTCCCAAATCTGTTCTTTCCTAACCTACTGCCTGGACAGCTCCACCCAGATATCCAACTTGTCTAAAACAGAACTCATCATCTTACCCACCCCATTCTGGCAAGAATTTGGTCTCCCTCCTGATAATGGTACCACCGTTCACTTGGGTGACCAGCAAGCCACCGTCATTCACCTCTCCCAGTCTTCCATCCAATCATCAGGTCCTGCCTCTGACCCTCCAGATAATGCTCTCTCAGCTTCTCAACCTTCTTTTTCTTAGTATTTATCACAAGTGTAATTTAATTACTGATTTATTGAGTGACTGTCCCCCACCATACTTGTAAGTGCCATGTGGGCTGGTATTGTGCCTTTCTTATTTGCCACTGTGTTCCCAGCACCTAGCACAGTGCTTGGCACATAATGGGGCTCCAGGAAATAGTTAAATCAATGAACGATTCTAGCTCTTCCTTAACTCTCCAATCTGCCCACTTTGCTCTATGCTTTTACACTATTGCAGACCAAATTACCATGATCTGTCACTCAAGGGACTATTCTTATCTCTCTCCAGTCTGTTTAACCTTGTTAAACAAAACTCAGCATGACCTTTCACCACTTAGACTACTGCAGTGGCTTCCTATTGCATGTGGGGACACATTCCCAAATCCTTAATAAGGCCTGAAAAACTCTGAGTGATAGGATCCCACCTATTCCTAAAGACTTTCCTGAAAGTTACTCTGCATGGCTCCCTGAGCTCTAGCTGTAATCATTTACTTTAGCTTGAAAAATGTACCACCTTCTCTCCAGGCTTAGGGCCCTCCCCCATGCTGGTCTCTCTTTCTGAAAACTTCCTTGCCATTTTGTCTGTTAATTCCTATTTCCTATGCATTTTTCAAGTCTCAGCTTAATCAGTAATTCCTGGGAATCCTTCTCTGATCCCTGGTAGACAAGGTCAAACCACCACCTGTACTTCCTCTGTAACTCCTCTCACATTTGTAATTGCTTGTTTCATGTTTTTCTGCCCTCCTGGGCTATAAATGCCAATATGGCAGGAAGCCTGGCTCAAAGTAGGCCCTCACTATATGTTAGCAACAAATACATTAATACACTTAAATACTATCTTTTTTTCCCTTTTTTTCACCTGGATGGATGTTTTCTGCTTTTTTGATGCCTCAAAGAAGGAGCAGCTATGGCAAGAATATTGCATTTTCTTCCCAAGGGCAAGAACCTTGAGCCGCATGCTGTCATGCACTGGGTTGACTAGCTTTGGGTTCAGATACACATTTATCGCAGGTCAGATGCTCTTCCCTACTCAGGAAGGAAGTAAGGAAGGATCCTCGCATGCAGGCAGGTACCATGACACACAGCTTCTCTTAGCTAAGGCATTTCTGAGCCAAGCTAGATTGCTTTCTAAGGCCTCCTGCTGACTCCATGTCTTTCCAACTTTATCTTCTCAACTCCTCAGTATCCTTTACTGAGTGATGGGAGCAAGATTTTCTTGGGGATCCCACAGATCTGTTTTTCAGGTTGTTGCATTGCCTCTTTGAAATTTGCAGCAGATGAGACTCTGACCACAAAGGTTACACACATCTGTATGACTTAACTGAAGGCTACTGAAACCCGAGCTGCATCAGTCCAAATACAACATGCCTCATCCTTCTTCTCTCTCCCTGTTTCTAAACCCTCCTGCTTTCTGTAGCTTTTAATTTGATTATCATGAAAGATGCCAGCTGGAAGGGTATGGAGTTTGCAAATGTCTGTGAAAGGAGGGGGTACTGGGAAGATTCGGGAGATAGCGGTCCAGGCCGCAGGCAGTGGGAAGGGCGGCTGCTTTTGTCAGCTGGGCCTGTATCTGGTTTTTCTCAGCACTGAGCCCACTTTGGGGACCGAATGCTCATTATGAATGAGCCGACTGTGTGTACATGGCTTAGATAAACTCCAAGCGTGTCCCTCACAGTCTCTGCAGCTCCCTCAGTCCCCCACACACAGAGGCACATTATTTTGCCCTGGCAGTCAGCATGCTGCTGTGGTTTCTTACATAACGGAGGGCGTTGTGTTTGGACTGCCGACTTACCTCAGCTCTGCCATTTCACACCATCCCTTTTCTCCCGCAGTCATTGGCTCTCTGTCTGTTTTCTGCCTCAGAGTAGAATTAACTGAGGAGGGGGTGTTTTCTAGATCTTTCAGATTCACCATCTCCCCTACCCTCCGCTGCCCCCCTTACCTCATTGTGGAGGGGCAGAGGTACTTCTTGAGGTGGTCCCTGAGACACTGTCAAGGATAACAACCTCATAAGAGGTCTTTGATGTTTTGTTTGCATAGACACTCTAAGAGATGTTGGAATTTGGAGCTGTTCTGCTAAGTTATAAACCAGCCACTGCCATTGAATTTTATTCCAAACTCAATTTCGTTTTAAAACAGTGTTTCTCAAAGTGATTTGTCAAGAACCAATCCTTTTTTGTTGTTGTTTTATTTTAATTTATTTAAAAATGTTCAGCCTGTTGTGAATCTTTTTGTTCCATGCTCTGTTCAGTGAGACTACTGATCTACTGATCACACATTTGGATGTTGTGGCAGTGTCAGATTGGTATAAAAGTTTCTAAGTGATAAGAAACTTTGGTACTTTTCTAGTCACACAACAGTAACAGTTTGCACTCTGGACCGGTTTTTGTGTAGCACCAGATTAAAGGATTATGCTGGGAGAATCTGTGTCTTTCCCCCAGTTTTGTTTCCTTACTGGATCTGGTTTAGTTCTTGACTCTGCAAGGATTACATACTTAGGTTATGCTGCATAGCACATGTTTCTGGATTCTTCATCTTCGTCCCAGAACATAAGCTTTTATTTCTGAGCTGGACCTTGTGACTGGCACCTGTAATCCCAGTACTTTGGGAGACCGAGTTGGGAGGATTGCTTGAGGCCAGGTTTGAGACCAGCCTGAGCAACATAGTGAGACCTTGTCTCTATAATAATAATAATAATAATAATAATAATAATAGTAGTAATAGTAATAATAATAGTAATAATAATAATAGTAATAATAATAATAAAATTAGCCGGGTGTGGTGGTATACACCTGTTGTCACAGCTGAGGTGGAAGAATTCCTGGAACCCAGGAGGTTGAGGCTGTGGCTAACCATGACTATACCACTGCACTCCAGCCTGGGTGACAGAATGAGACCCTGACTTAAAAAAAAAAAAAAGTAAACTCTTATTTCCAAAGATTCTACTGTTGTCAGAGACTGGATCATGGGATGTTTTCAGCCTACCTATATGTATGTATTCATGCATAATTATTAGTTTTTATTTTTATTGTATTTCTTGAGAGTTCCTAAAGAGCAAGGAATATTGTGACCATCTTTGTATCCCTAGCACCTGCCACAGATCTCGGCTTCCAGGGAGATGGAGTGATAAGTGCTTGTTGAATGAATGGAAAAATGCTTTCCCATTCTTGGAGGTTCTTAACATTTAAAAAAAAAAGTTTCTGTTTTGGTCTTATTATAAAAGGTCATTTATGGAAGATTAGGGAAAAATAGGAGGAAGAAGAATAACAATAACAACAATAACAAACACCATCTAGATTTAATCATTGGTGTTTTTTTATGCACCTCATGTATATATATATTTTTGACCATTAATAATAGCTACCATATGTTATAAATGTTTCTAGTGTGTTGGGGACTGCTAAGTTTTGTACATGGGTTATTTCATGGAGTCTTCATTCTGTGAAGGAGCTACTTTTATCCTAATCTTGCAAGTGAGGAAACCTTGAACAGTTTGCCTGGGATCACATATACGGACATAGATATATAAGCATGTATCTACCAACATTTGATAATCTTACAGTATATGCTTTAAACATTTATTTATTTTTCTTGTAAAATATTGTGGCCAGGCGAAGTGGCTCATGCCTTATAAATCCCAGCACTTTGAAAGACCTAGGCAGGAGGATTACTTGAGCCCAGACCAGACTCGGCAACATAGTGAGACCTTGTCTCTACAAAAAATTTAAAAATTAGCGGAGTATGGTGGCCCATGCTTGTATTCCCAGCTACTTGGGAGACTGAGATGGAAGGATCTCCTGAGCTTAGGAGACTGGGGCTATAGTTAGCCTTGATCATGCTGCTGCACTCCAGCCTGGGTGACAGAGACTCCAACTCAAAAAAACAAACAAAAACAAACAACAACCGATATATGAAAGGGGAATCCCAAAACTCTGGAATTTATTTTTTAAAATTGTATATTTATTCTTACATGTTTAAGCTTCAGTCACCTTCAAAGTATTCTCTGTTTAATATAGTACACCTATCGAGATACTTTTTCTACTATTCAAAACAATTTTTGAGTTCATCAATTTTGATGTCTTTTAGTGCTTATGCCATTTTTTTGTTTCACCTCTTGCACACTGGGAAAACATTTCCCTGTGAGCACTTTTTAAATCTGGGGAAACAAAAAAGCAGTTGCTTGGGGTGAGATCAGGTGAATAGAGAGAATGGAGCACAAAGTTCCTGCTGTTTTTGGTCAAAAACTGCTGAATGCTCAGCATGATGTAGGCAGGTGTGCTTGTAATTCATCTATCATGAAATGGGTAAACATGCTGAAAGAACCTCCAAAAAAAATTCACTGAAGCTGAACGCAGCCTCGCACAACAATGTTAGCTGGTATACTGATGCCCATAGGTCCCTAGAACACATACCTAGCTCAGGAAGCCTGTACTACAAGGGGCCCACCCTCCAAAAGAGAATTCCAATTTTTTTGGTTCCCCCTCATATGTGTCAGATGAGTAAAGTCTGAAATGGTGGACACCAGGTTAAGGCCAAGGTCACAGGTTTGATCCTCATACAGGCCACCAAAATGGGCGGGTGTGGACTGGTGGCATGGGTAAGATGCAAAGAATTGCACAGAAATTAGATTAGAGAAGATAGTTTATTTGGAAAGTAGATTAGAGAGAGAGAATGTATCTACCTCTCTAAGATGAGAGGGGGCCAGAGCTTAAAGAAAGCATGGTAGCCGAGCTTGAAACTAGGGGCTTTGGAAAACTTCTTTTGAGGTTGGGCAGGGCAGGCAAGCATTCACCAGAGCTGACCTTATGGTGAAAGGGTCTGTTTCCAGTTTATCTCTGATGATTGGAGGGATGGGTGGGTCAATCACATAGATGAGAAGGGCATATACAGTCGCTGAAAAACAAATTCTTAGATGTTGATCTCAATGTTTTATGACTTTCCAGGGTTCCAGGAAAGGATTGTTGTCGTGTGTGAACTCAAGGAGGCCAGAGAAACTCCATTTTGGGATCTGTCCTTTCATATATATATGGATATATATGGAAGGATTTGTGTATGTGTGTATGTGCAAAAAGAATAGTGACTCAGCCGGGCTTGGTGGCTCAGCCTGTAGTCCCGCACCTTGGGAGGCTGAGGTGAGTGGATTGCCTGAGACCGCGGGTTCGAGACCCACCGGGGCAACTTGGCGAGACCTCATCTCTACAATAAACCAAAAATTAGCCGGGCGTGGTAGCACGCACCTGTAGTTCCAGCTACTTGGAAGGCTGAGGCGGAAGGATCGCCGGAGCCCAGCAGGTCAAGACTGTGGTGGCTGTGAGCGGCCACTGCACTCCAGTCTGGGCGACAGAGTGAGACTCCAACTCAAAAAAAAAAAAAAAGAATAGTGACTCATAAGAAATACCTGTGGGCTTACCCTCTCAGCTTTATCAGATTTTAGCACTGTGCTGTGTTTACTACATATCTCCCCTTTTTTAACCCCTTGATGTTTAAGATATTGCCAGTACAAATGAAAGTCCTATAAACTCCTCTCTGATCCCATTCCCTGTGTTCCATGGAACTTGCGAGATAATTTAAAGCAGCTATACAATATTCTGTCATATGCATAGGTAAAACTTTACTGATCCACTCATTTGTTCCTTTACAGTTACAAACAATGCTGCAGTAAAGTTTTTCTGAGTGTGATTTTTGTGCATGTGTCTGTTTTCTTAAGATTTATACAGGAACTGGAATTTCTTGTTTTAGGGGATGAAGATCTTCAATTTTAGCAGAGACTATGAAATTGCTTGAGTCACCTCATCAATTCACACTCCCATGAGCTTGCAAATTCATTTCTGCCAAAACTTAGTGTTGTTAGTTTTTGTTTTTGTGCTTTCCCATTTTGGCCAGTCTGGTGGGTGTGAATGATATCTCTTTGAGATTTTAATTTGAATTTCTTTGATTTGCATTGAAATTGAACCTCTTTTTACTGGTTTTTATTTGGTTCTTTGATTTCCTTTTTCGTCAATTGCCTATTTGTTTATGTTTGCATATTTTTCCTCTGTGACTTTTTTCTCTTTAATCTGTAGAATTTTTAATATTTGCTAGATACGAATCACTTCTTAACTATGCTTATTGCAAATATTTTCTCCCAGTCTGTGGCTTGCCTTTTACTTTGTTTATGGTGCCTTTCATTGTACAGACATTACACATTTTAAATAGCCAAATTTGTTAATCTTTTTCATCTGCCTTTTGTGTTTTGTCTAAAATTCTTCCCTACTCTGAAGTTATAAAAGTTTTATACACACAAAATTTTGTTGATTCTGATATACATGTTGTTTTACATTTTAGCTTCTTTAAAATTAAGATGTGTTTTATAAGCGTTAGGGTGGCATAGCTTAATTGGTGGTATTTTTTTCTTAGTGGTATGTTATGTAATAGTACAGTTGATTGCATTTTAGATTTAATGAAAAGCAGTATTTTTATATAATTTTTAAACAAAAATTTGAATATTGAAGGCATGTTACTTTAAACATGCTTTTTTCCCACCCAATA
This sequence comes from Tarsius wallacei, assembly GCA_963574415.1. Taxonomy (NCBI): domain Eukaryota; kingdom Metazoa; phylum Chordata; class Mammalia; order Primates; family Tarsiidae; genus Tarsius; species Tarsius wallacei. The sequence goes on from CAUYQG010063918.1 coordinate 17,972, forward strand.
TATTATAAACATCTGACAAGTCAGTATTTGTCCACAACATGATTTTCAATGAAAGAGTATATCTATTATAAAAACATCATAATTTATTTTACTAATCCTCCATTTTGGAGCATTTTTGTTGTTTTCAGTTCTCCTCTAACTATGGCACTTATAGTTAAATCTTTGATGCATAATTATTTCCTTAGGATACCTAGGAGTTAAGTTCCTGAATTAAAAGGAATGGATAAGAAAAATAAGTAAATAGAATGTATTCACATAGTAAAGGTTTTTTGACCAAATTGCCCTTTGGAAAGAGTATATTCATTTTTGTTCCACCAGCCATTTTTGAGAGTGATTATTTCCTTATATTGCCGAACTTTTACCTGCAAAAATGATTAAAAATTTTTTTTCAATAGATACCATCTCCAAGGAATTGGCTTGCATGTCAGTGAAAGCATATATTTTAATGTTGCCAACTTCCATTGAGGAGGTTGGGGACTTTTCCAAGGTGAGGAGAAGAAAGACAGACTTAATTCAAGAGGCTCGGTACCCACTCCTATGCCATCCTGTGCTCCAGGGGCATAAAGTGCTGGTTGTTGAGTTATTAAAAGGAGGTTAGTGTGCTTAGATTTGAAAGCTAGTTCCATATTTCAGGAAAGGTCCTTGGGGAAAGGACTGAGTCTAACACATTTCCTACCCAGTTTACAAAGGACCCACTGAAGCACTGAAAACAGTGAACAGGAGATATGTTCCATTGCACACAGATTTTTGACTCATAAAAAAGCCTGAAAACATCTACAGAGGAAATAAATCTTATGGTTCACCCCGGAAGTGGCCAAAGCTTGGGAAGACTAGGATTTGGCTCAGAGGCTTTTATTACAGGAGCATAGAATAAGAAAAATGATTCATATAGTTTTTTGCCTGTGGGAAATTGAACTTCTGCACAAGCAGCTTGAAGAATACTTGAATAGTTCTGGTGTATTCTTCTGAAGCTTATTTTTTGCCTAAGTAACCAGTAGGGCATCTTTTCTTTAGGGTGTGTTAAGGGTTCTAGAATGATCTTGTTTTCTAATTGGAGAGAGTGTATTTTTTTTTTTTTTTTTTTTAGGAATGGTCTCACTCTGTTGCCTAGGTTGGAGTGCAGTGGCTCAATTATAGATTACTGCAGCCTTGAGTTCCTGGGCTCAGTGATCCTCTTGCCTCAACCTCCCAAGTAGCTGGGACTACAGGCATGCACTACCATGCCTGGCTGAGAAAGTGGATTTTGAGATTAATGCCTGTGTTAATACAAAGCAAAGAAATTAATGAATAATACAGGTTAATAATGTTCTTACTAAGATTGAAATATTGAACATTTTGATATGTAAATGTGTAAGGTCAGCTTAAAGAGAACTTCTCTGATACTCAGCTGAACCATCTGTCCACCTTTAATTCCTTTTCAACTTAATCCTACTCTTGGTGAAATAGTGATTGTAACCGGGCTCGGTGGCTCAGCCTGTAATCCCTCGCCTTGGGAGGCTGAGGTAAGTGGATTGCCAGAGCCCGCAGGTTCGAGACCCGCCTGGGCAAATTGGTGAGACCTCATCTCTACAATAAATCAAAAATTAGCCGGGCGTGGTAGCACGCACCTGTAGTTCCAGCTACTTGGAAGGCTGAGGTGGAAGGATCGCTGGAGCCCAGAAGGTCGAGGCTGTGGTGGCCGGGAGCAGCCACTGCACTCCAGTCTGGGCGACGGAGTGAGACTCCAACTCAAAAAAATAAATAAGTATATATATATATATAAATTTTTAAAATCCTAAACGATGTCCTCAGTTTTACTAGAATGTAAGCTCTATGAAGGCAGGAACCTTCAGTGTCCTGTTCTGCATTGAGTCCCCAGTGCCAAGCATGGTGCCTCTGTAGTGAGGTTAGACATAAAATATTAATATGTCCTTATTTCCTGGCAACTTTCCTCTGTTTGTCAAAGACATGAGCATGACCACAAATAGAATGAAGATTTTTATTAAGAAAAACAGTTAATGCTTTGTTTTTGCTTTCAAAAAAATAGACACTGGAAGATTACAGTGGAAACAGTGCTTCTAAAGGCCAAAGCTAACAGGTTGGATAAACTGGATTTATTCGAGAGAAAAAAAAAAGTTTTCAAGAATCAAGAACAATGTCACAGATTCAATATATGTCAGAATAATGGATTTGGGAGAAAATTGAAAATGACATAGGTTAACCAACCTCCCCAGATGTTTAGATAAGTGTTGTTGACTCTGACAAAGGAGGTGAATGACCTAGACCTTTAGAGAGGTTTCTGGAGCTGGTGATGGGACTGTACATCTGGGTGGACCAGAGTCATCATTGAGAATATCCACCCCATGCACCTTTCCCATTTGTTGTGGGTGTCAGCTTGCTCGCTGAAAGTGGAGTAACTCTGCAGTCCTTCCCTTACCATTCAAGTGAGCATCCCATGTTGCCTGTACTAAAGAACTTATGTCATCTGTTCTATTCATCCCACTGGTAGGTTCCCATGCTTCATTCAGAAAAAAATAGAGCATGTGTCCTCAAACCTTGGTGAGCTCCATCTGAACTGCCTTCGTCGGCTTCTAATGTCAATACTTCAAGATACTTTTAGGTCACAATGTAAAGGAGAACAGAGTCCTGGTGGTTATATGCTTGGTAATGTGGAAGAGAAACCACACTCATCAGAACTAGTAAGCCCAGAGTACTGGGTGCATCGTCAATATACCTCACATAGAGAAGGATCTAAAAACTTTTCTGAAATATTAATGGCATGCCTTGTTTTTATGATATTTAACATACAATTGGGTTCTAGGGCTGGTGTTTTTCCATTCCAGTCTTTCTTTTTCTTTCTTTCTCTCTCTTTTGTTCTTTCTTTTTTTCTTTCTTTCTTTCTTTCTTTCTTTCTTTCTTTCTCTCTCTTTCTCTCTCTCTCTGTCTTTCTTCTCTCTCTCTCTCTCTCTGTTTCTCTTCTTTCTCTTGCCTCTCTCTCTGTGTATATATATGGATATATATACACATATATATGTATATAAACACACATACATATGCCTTAATTTTTATTTTATATTCCGTCTTGCTGTAAACATGTTTTAAGGTAGTTGTGAATACTTGTGACTGTTTTATGTGAAGTAATATGCATATACAGAGTTTTGCCTACTTCAATTTCAGATTTAATTAAAGCCCATAAGGCAGATACATTCTACAATTCTGATTATAAAACAAATGAAACTATGCTCTTTTTCCCTCAAATAGAAAACAACGTGTATACACCCAGGATTGCTTTCCTTTCCTTAATACTGCTCTTAGAGTTAGCTAACATCAAAAACTTTTTCCCTCTAAACTTTTTTTCGTGATAAGTGGTGCTATTAAGAAGGTGGCCATATCACAAAATATGCTCTCAGGCTACATTTTATGGTTCATATCCCCATCAATAAAGAAGATGTATTGATCTTCTCTTCTTCATAAGGCACTAAAAAAGACATGGAAGAAATCCTGTTTAGAAGGACAGAATAAATGTACTGTGTAAAAGTTGTTTTTATTCTTGTAATATGTAACACAAATGACAGAACGAGAATGTAATCTGATTGTTGGCAGTTACAATGTTAATTATATAACTGCCATTAAAATGTGAATTTAAAAAGTATAATGGCAGTCTGATGTGAACAAAGGTAACTCAGTGAGGCCTTAGAAACCTTCCTATTTGGTTAAAATGAAAAACAAAATAATTTGTTCCTATTTTGTGTAAAATGTAATAGTCCCAGGGTTTCATTTTCTCACAAAGAAACTCATCAAAATCAAACAATATTGTTACCTACTTATAAAACCTGAATGTACTTAATCACCATTTCAGTGGTGCAATGTTGATAGATATTCAACTATAACATATAGTATGCTCCATTTTTCTCTAATCTAGTAAACTCAGAGGGCATGAATCATATCTATCCACTAGTTTTGTTTTATATCAGAGAAAATAGTAGAGAAAGTGGGAGGCGCAAGATGTATGCTCAAAATAATGTCGAAAAGTTAGTAGGCACTTTCGAAATAACTTATATTTAGTAGAATACATTGGACCTTGGACACCTCAGCATCTTTTTCTCAATTCTTCTAGTACTATTTGTAAACTCACTTTGCAGATTTTCTCTTTTTCTCTCTATGTGCTGATTCCCCAACTGTCTTCTACTATTACCTATTTCAAAAGCATCTCAGCTTTAAAAAAGTAGCAAAAGTCATAGAACTGAGTGTCAGGGTGCTGGTGTACACACTTGGTTTATAAGCAGCTAGTAACTTGCATCTCTAAAAATGTATATTTATTATACATGGATGCATAAGAAGAATTCTTTATTTTTACCTGTCTGGGCTTATATTGTATTAATGCAATTGTTACTATACAATTTTCAAAATAAAGGCCATTACTGTGACTTCAAATTAATATTTGATTTTCAAGAGGACACATAGTAGCATTAATCATTTCATTTGAATTTTATCAAACATAGGGCTACACTGTGCAAATGACTCTATTCTGGTGTATGACCCTCTGCTTCTTGTCACAATAATGGGTGTGAATGCCTACATAGATTCTAACAAAGTCACTTAGTATAAGCACTTTTTCTTCTTTTGTCTTAGTGGTTATCTGTTTTCAATCTAAATACATAAATTATTTGTTTTCTGACTTACGTGCATAAATTATTTGCATTTTTGATAAATAAAAAGCATTCTGATATATTTGTGAATTGTTTAAGACATTAAATACAAAATCTTTCTCATAACCACTTCTTGGTTTTCCACTTTTTCTGTCTAATTATATAATTTCATGTGTAGCTATTAATTTTACCAAGATAATTTTCTCAGGTCACAATTGGAAGACTTTAATTTCATTGTGAAGTCTTAATTTTTGTGTCAAATTCAAATTTTACTATTTGCAGTTTTAGTTAATGCCTATTTTATTCTGTTCTGATTGTGCCTCTGTCATCTAATTCTTTTGGAGGTCATTATTTATAATATTCAGTGTTATTAACAAGATGTAATTATTCAGTAAATTTTAAAATTTATTGTGAGGTTTACTGGTTACAGCATAATGTTGGGTATATAATGAGCTTTCCACTTTGCTAAGAGGATTTTTACCATTAGATGTGAAGTTCATTAATTTCCTGTCTTTCCACCTTAAAATATTTAATATAATCAATTACTCTTTCTGCTACTCACTATGAGTAAGAAAGTTCTCTCTTTTTTTCTGTATTTCTATGTTAACCCTTTTGCCAGTATTCTGAATTCCAAACTTCCCTACCTTTTCCAGGAAATTAATCAATCATTTGTCTTAATTCTTGAAACCTAGAGACATTTTGCTGTTATTTTTTCTTCACTTTACATTATAATTTCTGTGCTATGTATTTTATAATACATTATGTATAATTTTTAGAGTTTGAATAGACTCCTTTCAGTCATTAGGGTCTGCTTTAAAATAATACCTATTTTTTTATATGGTGCTCAAAGGTCAATTTTCATAATTCCATACTCCTAAACCAACAGAGAAATCGACTATTCCTAACTTTCAGCTCTTTTGACTTTGAAGCTAGCACTCATGCCTTTACTCAATGTTTTTTAATGTTCCCTAAGACAAGTTCTCACAGGACATGCTTAGGGTGATTGCAATAGCCCTTCTAGGAAAGTACTTGGGTCTGTGAATATCCTTTAAAACCCTAGTGGGTGGAACTGACCACTGCAAGTTTGAACACTGAAAATAGGTGTTGTATTTTGGGTTCTTACTATTGCTTGGCAATGTGCTACTGGTGGTTTGTAGATTGGCTTTGGTCCTCACAATAACATCTTGTAGGAGATACGATTAATTTAGTGGATGAAGAAACTGAAGGTCAAGGAGTTAAATGACTTTTCTAAGATAATGCACATGGTGAAACCCAGATTCAAAGAGAGGCCTTTGATGCCAAAGTCTATACACTTTTTAAATATCCAAATCCCTCCTTATTTCAGGTTCTTGTCCTCTGTAAATACAGTTGACATATAGCATTAATTTTTTTAATGTTGGCAAAATGTAAACAAACTGTAACCTTTTAAAATATTGAAACAAAAGAAATGATTTCTCTTGTATTAGTTTCCTGAATGTGTATTTTCATGTTGTTTTCTTTTTAAAATCAAATATTTGGCATCATTTCTGAATAGATATGCATGAGAATGTTTATACATGTTCATACACATGCATATATGATACATGATGTATGTATAAATAGATATGTGTGATAAGCATATGTGCATATGTGAGTGTTGATTTTACAGGTATGCTACATGTCTATACATAATTATATGTACATATGTATGTGTTTATATACAGTATAAACACATAAACATTGAAATATTGCTTTCTTAGTGTTTCTTCATATTTTCTAGATAAATGAAGGAGTTAAATTGAATTTATGCTTTGGAGAAATAAAATCTGGTATTCTGAACACTGATGGGAAGATGTGCTACAATTAAGCAAAATAATTTCATAGCTTTTCTTTGCATTTAAATGCAGTGAATATTATGAAGTTATAAATCAAAACACACCATATTCATCAATAGTCTGTAAAATTATCCTTAAAATATGTCTTTACATGCTTTAAGAAAAACCTAAAATTGTAATGTCTAAATATCTTAAATATTTCAGAAAAAATATATTTTTCAAATAAACATCCACATATATGCACAGGAATCCTAAAATAGCTTCTTCTATCTTTTATGTTGTATATTGTCAGTGAACCACAGGACTGCACTTCAAATTCTTTTTTTTAAACTTTTTTCTAACATCTATGTGTCAGAGGTTCCTATTTATTAATTTATTCAATAAATACTTATTGAGTGTTTACTATACATAAGTTGACATGTAATTTATCATCCAAAATGAAACATTTTTGAGAGTGAAAGAAGATGTTATTAACAATCATGTCAAATCAGCAGGCATAAAACAGGGCTACCCTGGGCATCTGGTGTAACCATGTGCTAGGCATAAGTCAGACATGGTTCCTGCCCCTGGAACTACTGAGTGTAGTGTACAAGTTAGAACCCAAATAAGAAGATAAGTTTTAAAAGAATTATAAGCAATGTGTATTGTGCTAAGCATAATCAAGGAAGTAAATGTGGTGCTGAGTTGTAGAATAGAATGGAGAGTGTGAGGAGGGATGGGGTGATCACATAATTCTTTAAAAGAAATGTTTAAGCTGAACTGTGAAGGAAAAGAATAGTATTGACACATGGGAGCAGAGGGTGAGGCCACCTTCGGAGGTAACCAGTTGAAAATGATCTCTCTGGGTACAGAAATCAAACATGTCAAAGCCTGAGGTAAGGCAGCTGGAAGAACTGAATGAAGGTCAGTTGGTCAAATTTCCGGAATTGCACAAGAATGGTTTAATCTCAGAAGAATAGTTTAATCTCAGGAGCCAGATTATATGAGGTCATTAGAGACAGAACAAGATGATGTATAAATGTTTTGTTTAATTGCCATGTAGAGCCTCTAAGTAGAGAAATGACATAATCCCATTCTAAAAGCGTTCTTGAAGTGGAACCGAGAGATTATATCTGTAGAACTTTGACTTCCCACATACTTTGAACTTTATGCCAATATTTAAAACTGACTTTTAGATATATTTAGTGTAGATATTTTCTAGGTACAATCATCCAACACTTCACTTATGATAATGTTCTCAAAACCATTTGCACTCCGGTATTTCCTATCTCAGTAGTGATTTCCTACCTAATTCAAGGGAGCAATCAGAGTTACATAAAAATATCTCCTCCCTCTACTTACCACAATCACATGACCATCAATTTCTATCTATTTTAGTCTGTAAACCTCTGTCTCCCTATTCTTCATTTCCAGTACTACTATACTTTATCTAGGTAATGGCAACCATATTCTACAAATAACACTTTCATTGAAATTCTTACCAAATTTCCCCAAGATTGCATGCTACTGAATAGAAGAACTGGAGCCAATTCTGTAGTTGAAAGAGCTAGTAAACCGTAATTTCTTTTCTCTCAAAAGCTCAGGACAAATACCTTTGATCTTTGATAAAAGACAAGCATCCACTGCTAGAGAAGTTTGTTTCCCTGATTTTTCTTTTTGTTAATAGGTGAATGCCATAATACTTAGTTTAAAACCAGCTTGGGTACTTACTATAGTATCAAAATCACACTGGTTCCTCTTCTCCAGATCTTCTGGATCTATTAAACCATAAGGATTAGGGTTCACCAAAAAAGAAAATAACAAAAGCTACAAGTGTTTTTTGTCAACCAGCTTTATATTTTTTGACTCCCTAAACAAATAGAAAATACATTTGGGTAGTTATGAGTTTGGTAATAAAGTTTAAGTATATTTGTGTTAATGTGTTCACACTACATTTTCATAGTAGAAATGTAAGAAATTCTCAGAACATATTCAATTTATTCTACTGACTTTACTGACGCTTATATAAGTGAAGTATTTGTAACTCAACTACTTTTGTTTTGCGTTTATAAACTATAAAGTATCTCTTTTTTAAAAGAAATACACACTTTTTGATTCACTTTCTATTTATAATTAAATATATGTATATTTTTTAAATATTAGGAGACACCATTTCCCTTAGTGCAAATACAAAAATGTCCTAAAATAATGTATTGGCAAACAAAATGCTTTTTTATTTTTAATTTCTAGATACTTCTGTGTATATTTTGCTTTTTCTAATGTAAAAGGAAAGAAGAGATTAATCAAAAAGTTAAGAAGAGATGAAGGGAGTTCAAATAGCTCTAAGAGAGAAAGTTTAATCATTTTAAAGACAGACCTGACTAGGGAACTTTACATGGTAACTGATGAAATTCTCTAATGCAATATTTTCCATGAAGATAACTTTAAAAACCTAATGGAAATAAGGTGAAAATTCATGTCACCAATAGATTCTAGCAATCTTGAAAAACTTGTTCCCAGTAGTAAGGAGAGATTTCCTGTAGTTACAAGGTTAATGGACTCAGATTAAGAAAAACAAGTAATGGGAATGTTTAGCAAAGGGGACTAGAATAAACATGTTAAAGTAAAAGATGACATTTATTTTTTCCCATCGTTATTCTCTAGTTCATAAATAGTAAATCCATGTTAGCAGCAAATGAGTGGTCATCCTTTAGTGTACTAGCATTACTTCTTAAAGAGCAACTTGACACTCTTTCCCTCAGAATGGTTTTTAGTATTTCTTTTTCTTTAAACATGCCAAGAAACATCTGAGTAACGCGGTAGTAAGTTTAGAAGATATGAATTGGCAGAAATCTATTTTACAAAGGAAGATGTAGTTCCTTAAATGGCGAATATGATGGAGGGAAGAAATAAGAGAAGATTGTAGTTTTTTGTAGTATATTACACAGAACTAATATGTCAAAGAACTAGGTATTAGAAGAAAACATCACATCATCTGGAATAGTTGCAGTAGATAAAGGAATCATACACACTGCAAATCAGGTTAGATGTATACCCTTTCTTTGATCTGAAGATTGGAGGAAATCATTTGAATAGAATCAAAGGCATACAATATACTCTAATTATTGTCAAACAATAGGTTACCTTTCTAATATAAAAAATATAACTGAAAAATAGATAAGATGGTTCTAATATATTACATTCAGAATAATAGAAAACAAAACTTCATCCTGAAGACTTAGAAAAACAATATATTTCTGAATATGGTAATCATAGAGGAACATGTTAGAAAATTACCTGATATCTACAGTTAATAGAATGCAAAAATAAATAAGTTTACAATATGTTATAAAAAAGGAGTAGTAGAAAGTCAAAAGAAGAGAAAATGATAATAAGCAACAAATTGAGATAAAAAGGAATATGCTTGAGATAAGAAAAGATTATCGAAAATCCAATAACGCAAGTACAAAATTAATATCTGGGCAACCCCCTCAGGTCTCCTCCCACTGTGGGAGCTTTTCTGTCCTCTCAATAAATCCTGCTTTTAAAAAATTAATATCTATAAATGACACTGTAAAAAACACAATCATTTTAAAACATTGAGTTATTGATGAAAAGGACAAATTTAAAGCACTCATCCATTTAGATAAATTCATAAAGATAAAAATAATAAGTGAAAATACAGACGTTATAGAGAAAACTTAAATATTTAATTATAAACTGACTGAAACGCTGACCAAAGATTAACAAAGATATAATTCTTGACTGTACATAATGCAAACATTGCACAAGAAGAGTAAAAAAATCCCAGCTCATTATGGGAAAAATTAGTAAGTGAGACTCATTTTTAGATAAATTCTGCATACTTTTTATATCTAATAACTAATAAGTGAGTTTCAAGATAGGAAAGTGAAATTAGATACAAATAAAGAAACTTCACACACCTCTACAGCACCAAATTTTAGAAGAAATTTGTGTTATAAACTGAGTTTTGAGAGAAAAATTTTTTAAATAACAAAAAAAGAAATCATGCAGTCTTCTGTCATGGACAAAAGACACAACAATATTATTACTTACACAGAAACTGCTCCAGTACCTTTTAAAAATACTTAGTTGAAAACACATATAGGTCCAATTAAAACATAAATTCAGTTGAGCAACTAAATAATGGAGAAATAAGGGTATAAGTTATTTTGTGAAACTACCAAAGCCAGTCAACTATGTTGCTTAAAAAAATTGAAGATAGTGATACAAAGCTTGATGCAAGTGTCCAAAACTCCACATCTTTATAATAAATAAATAAATTTTAAAAAAACAAACTGAATCATACAAAAAAATAAAGATTTTAAAAGTGAATACTGAAATTTTTAACTTAAATTCCTAGATATTAACAAAATCTAAAAAAATTGAGGCTATTGGATAAAATTGGAGAAAAATGTTGGTTTACTTATTTTATTTGTGAGCATTCCCTCAAAAACCTAGTAATTATTTTGATTATCTATTCTAAGGAAAGACTGTTATTTATATTTATAAAAACTGAAAACACTAAAATGACCAATTTTTCTGGGATGGCTAGATAAATGCACTCATTTGATAAAGTGTTGCATAACCATAAGAGCCATTCTTTAGAAGGATATATCATTTGTATATATGCAAATGGAAGGATAGAAAAAAATGTTAGAATACAAAATAGTTATTCAATTTGATACTAGACTTGAATAAACATTTTACATGTGTGTGTATATTTATTTATTGACATACACCATACATTTTATGCATCATTCAAAATAATTACTTTGAAAAATTTGCTATGTGGAGAAATTCTTTTGGTGGCACTAATTTTCATTATAAATAACAGATATACCAACATTTTTATTAATGGAAACCTCTGCTATAGTTTTGAATTTGAGTGATATTCTATTATACTTACATACAGTATATAATGAATGGTAATCTCGTCACCACACTAACAAAATTAAGCATTGCGCCAATACCTGAGACTTTGTGCTGCAACAGCAGCATTCAACATTTGGTCAGTTCTTCAGTAACTATACATATGAGCGTCAACTGGGTAGCAATTTTCACAATAAATTTTGGAGTCAATTTTTAACAAAACAGAGATGAGTTTTTAAATAGAACGAATATTTTATGCATAAAGATAATTGGCAAGCTATATATGTGCATGTCTCATTTGGTAGAAACTTGCAGTTACAGAGCTGGTAGTGCTTGTTAGTTGTATAAGAACATGTAGAAAAAAAGAGTTGAAAACTCTCTAGTTAAACATGAAAGGTCAAAAAACAGCATTTCTTACCATAACCTTCCAAAACAATACGTAAATGAAAGATAATATGCACACACGTTCACACACACACACATCTGGAATATTGAAATTGTAGTTAAATTTTCATACACTAATGATAAATAACTTAAAAGACTTGAGAAAGATGAATGCTAAGTTTCTCTAGTTTTTTCCCCCACCACAGACCCTGGAAAAGTCCAGGAATATGGAGACTGTAGGAATCACTAATGGTATGGTGTGGATGGTTCTGAAAAATGGAAGGATCAGTTGAAAGTCTGATTGAGAAGCCCTTATATATGCTGACAGATGATGAGAGGTATACTGTGGAGAAGCTGAACCAAAACAACACCAGCCAGAGTTAAAGGTGAAAACAACAAAAGAAGAGAGGAATTAGGAACAGACAGCATCTTAATCAGAGCTATCCCAGGATGGCTATCAACGGACAGCTAAGGAACACCATACATTAGAAGAACAGTTCCAACAGGGAAGACTTAAACCAAAAGAATAAAATATAGATAAGAAACATTGAGAAAACAGAGAAAATATAAGAAAAAATGTAAAATTATAAAATAAAAATAGGATGATATAAGGAATATCCTCAAAATAGTTTTGGGGCATTAAAATAAGGTAGCAGAAAGGTTAATCAATAGAAAGAGTGAAAGATAAATTGAAAAAAATCTCACAGAGTATACAACAGTAAAGAAAAGAGATAGAAAGAAGACACTTTTCAGAAATGTGAGGTTGTAAAAAGTTTACTCCCTTAAATATTTCAGGGGAAGTACTGAGAGGAAATGTACTTATCTCTTAAGGGGTTATGATGGTGTATAGTGATAGATGCTATAAGTAGGGAAAAAAGATTATTGAATCCAGGGCAACCAGAAAGTTGTATAAGAAATAAAATATAAGCATAACATACTACATAGTTTAACTATTGTTAAATTAATATGATAATAATATAAAGAGTGACTATGAACTTAAATATGATTATAATAGAGCCATATTAAAAGGATAGGGTAGGAAATAGACACTGGGCCAGGAAGTCTGAAAGCTATGTAAGAAAATCATATGCATATATATAGCCATTTATATATATATATTTAAATATATATATATAAACTTTTTGCTGTTTCTTGGCATTTGGGAAATACTAATGGAGATTAGGAAACACTGGAAAGGTAATTGCTATTTTTATAGAATTTATAGAACTATTTGATTTAAAACTATAAATATATAAAACTTTGATGAAGATAAAAATAAAACGTCACCAGGTGTGGTGGCTCATGCCTGTCATCCCAGAACTTTGGAAGGCTGAGGAGGGTGAATTGCTTGAACTCAGTAGTTTGAAACCAGCCTAGACAACATAGTGAGACCTCATCTGTCCAAAAATAAAAAGTAAGCCAGGTGTATCGGCACACACCAGTAGTCTCGCTACTTGGGAGGCTGAGGCAGAAGGATCTCCTGAGCCCAGGAAATCAAGGCTGTGGTGAGCCGTGATCCTGCTACTGCAATCCAGTCTGGGGGAGAGTAAGACTTCAACTCAGAAAAAAAGAAAAAAAAAGAAAAGGAAAGAAAAAGTTAAATATCAAAACAATACTGAGAAGAAATAAACCAAAATGTTAACAGCAGGCAATATAGGTGGTGAGATTAAAGATGTTTTTAATTTTCTTCATTATTCTTCTCTGGATTATTAAATTTTTATAATGAATCTGGATTACTATAACAATCAGATAAAAAGACTGTGAAAAAAATCTGAGAAAACTTTTATGATTAAAAAATCTTACTCTTATGAGCAAATTATGACATTAAAAAAGATTAATAATTTCTAAAAATAAGCATCTTGATATTTAACGTATTTATGGGAATTAACATGCAGGCAAAAGAAAAGGCATTGTTCTTTATCAGATATTTTAAAGATTGTTAACAATGAAACTTTGAAGATTGATTAGAAAAAGTGAATAAATGGGTTAGACATCTTGTTATAAAATAAATTGTTCCATTATAATTTTTCTGTACACTTTTAAAAATGCTGAATATTAGTCTCACTTCATCAGTGTGAAGCATTTTCTTCTAAGTGGGAACAGATGGGTTTTATTACTAATTCAGAAGTTGTTTTTTTTTTTTTTTACCCAGTAACACAGACTGACTCTATAAATGGGATTTCCCAGGCTTATTTCATGTTTGCCATATGTTTAAGAGAAATTATGCTTACTCATAAGAGACAAGAAGGGATGCTAAGCAAAAATGAATTTATTTGACATCTGAAACTTATCACAAAGGGTCTCTTACTATCCATAAAGAAACATCTGTTCTTGGTGTTGTTCACGCAACTCCTTACTAGTTTGCTATGTGAAATACTGCAGCCAGTGTTGCTGTTTCCCACACACAAGTATAATCATTACTGTTAAATGATAGCATTAAATAAGTTCAACCCAAGGTTTCCTGAGTGGGCAGAGATTAAATAAGATAAACTTTTATGGGTTCTCAAATTAAATTATAACACATAGCTACAATCTCTCCAAAAATTTCAGTATCTCTCTCTCTAAAAGCATCTCCTATGTATCTAAAATTTCAGACCCTCGAAGTATGTGCAACATGCTCAATACATGGTTAATCTTATACTTAAGTAAATCATTATGGATGTATTGATTCATCATTAAAATAAGGTTTATTTAAACAATTCTCATTATTATAAAATACAGTGGTGCTTTCCAGATTCTACACTAATTAACTTTGATGTTAATCACTTATTTTATCTCCTAAATTTCTAGTAAATAAACTTTGAATTATTCTGTTTTAACAATCTTCTAGGTTATTATAATTGTCAGGAATATAAAATTCCAAATCACCTCAATAATCCAAGACAGATTTTTTTTAAATGCTCAGAGTAAATTTATTTATTTTGTACAACTAAACTAATTCATTAATGCTGAATGCACTTCAAACCTGGCTGCCTTACTCAGCTGATTCTTGTATAACTACTTCAGACCCTTTTGATGGGATCTTTCCATTCCTGGCATTATATTTACTTTCCATACACTGTCTACAAAACAAAATAAAAATGCTTCTAACATTGGCAAGAGGGAAGAGTTACATCACTTAGTTTTTGACATAGTGGCAAAAGCCCTCCTAAAATTCCAAACATCTCCAAGTAAAAGTAAAAAACAAGGCCCATTCCCTTTTTTTCAGTTTTACCGGTATTTTCAATTTTTGATCTAATCATTGTGGGTTCAGTTTAGTACTTATAAAGTGTTGGTTTTTTTTGTTTATCCATAGTGCTAAAGGATAAAATCCTTGCACTTAGAGACTTCATAGACTAGAGCTAGAGACAGCAATATTAAAATTACATTTTCAAATACATATTATCTTATGAAGTGTTAGGTTATATTTTTAGCTTTTTATAATGGAAATTTTTAAGTGAACACAAAAGTAAAGAGAGTAGTCTAATGAACTCACAAAAACCCATTTACCAATTTCAACTTGTATCAACTTATAGCCAATGTTGCTTCATCTATAAACCCCCAATTTTCCTAACTCTCATTGAACCACTGGATTATTGGTAAGCAAGTTCAAGATGTTATATCATTTCGTCAGTGAATGTGTCTACTTGAACATCTACAGTATAAAAACTTCTCTTTTTAACACATACTAAAAATACCAGGCTTAAAATGACAAGAGCAAGAATTCTTAAAGTCATGCTATTTAAGCAGCTTCAGCTAGAGAGATAGAAAGATAGAGATAGAGACAGAGACAGAGAGAGAGAGAGAGAGAGAGAGAGAAGAGAGAGAGAGAGAGAGAGAGAGAGAGAGAGAGAGAGAAAGAGAGAGAGAGAGAGAGAAATTGATTCTAGCCTCCATAGTACAGCTCTTACTCTTATATGTTTGTTATGACCTTAAAGGAGAGAAGAACTTAGAACTTTCTCGGTCTTACATGACTTCTCCCTACAGTTTCTTTCAGCCCACATCATTAGTCTTGTGCACTGGTTACTCCTGGTCATGTTTCTCTACCAGCCCACTTCTCACCCACCTCATTTTGGGTTGTAATGCTAAGTAAATCATTCCATCCTCTGGGAATGACTCTATTGTCTCCTGAATTTGTTTAAGGAAGTGATTCTGTCTTAGATTAATCATTCCTAGTGGCAGAAAGAGAATTTTATTCCTAGAGGGCACTGACTGAATTTTTTCCATATTCCATCAGAGCCCAGCGACGTGCCTGACTTATAAAAAGGACTTTATATTTAACTTAAAAAAAATAGGCAGGATATAAATTTCTTTCTTTACTAGCTTAATTCCCAAAGGGAAAAGGACAAATTTAAATGGTTTAAGTGGCATATGGGGGATTGAATAAATGACATATTATAATAACTCTGGGAAAATGACTCATCCATGTCGAACCGCATATAGAGAATTAAGAATGTTTTTTGTTTTGCCCACTTCTCGGTGATTTTATAATAGTCCTCACTGTCACAAAAAGCTCAGGCCTACTGTTAAAAATGGAAATCTGCCAACAGATTCTGTAATGTAAAAACACCTTGACAAGTTTGTGACAATATATTATCACTTGAGATGTAGAAAAGACGTTTTTCTTTTACTTTAAATAGTGTATTAATGTTAATAAAATCGTGATTGCACATGATTTTGGCACTATTGCAGGACACTGTCTTTACAATTTTCAGAAAATGATTGAGAAAATCACAATGAGTATTCTTGTTAATAAGATCAATTATGCCAGGGAAACACTAAAGAAACAGAAATGTATTTCGGTAAGGGTACAGCAAAATTTCCTTTAAAAAATTATCTTTGTCATCACATCAACACAATATGATCTTATATGCTGGAAAATTCTCCCTGTGCCTCTTACTCCTTTTCTCTTTCTAATTCTTGTTTTGTTAGAAACTATTGCTTATTACCAGTGTTGTAATTTTTGTGGACTACTTCTGATCTTTCTGCTTGTGTTAGATGGGTGCCTGCATCTGGGTAGCTCCTTGGATTATTTGACTGACTCATTCAAAATAAATGGGTTCACTTTCAGAGGATTTTAATAATTTTTAACAACTATAGAGAGAAAATTTATGAAAAATAGAGAAAAGATTAAATTTATTTTTGTTTTGTTTTGTTTTTATTAGAACAAATTTCAAAAAGCTAATGTTACCAGCAAAACCCCAAAAGCGTGGACCTTTGAAAAAATGACAAGCTAAATGCCCTTGTGACAGCTAAATTAGGATCAATGAGAAACAAAAACTGGCAATAGCATTATCAGAAACAAGAGAATACATTTCGGCAATATATCACAAAATAATCAGTTTAAGTTACAACTGGACGTTCTCTCTTATTATATAACTTCAAAATCTTTCACAGAGATTCCATACCTAGAAATTTATTTTATCTATGAAATGTAGTAGCACTGATAGACACCCATGCAAACATGATATATGCTTGAGTATTTTCACAAAAAAACACATACATACACATCCTTTTTGGTAAGAAAAGTTATGCCTCTTAAAAAAGAAAAGTACATATAATAATTTAATTGCACTATTTCACAATACAGGAAACTGTATTCGGTGATATAGATAAGTAGGCAGTTTGTTAGAAAACATGATTTTCCACAGACAGGGAATCATTATCATTTCTTTCTTGATGAGAAGAGAAAAAGAGAGGCCCAGAAACTCACTGATTTTCTCATCACATTATATCAAAAGGCCAGGGTAAATCTCGGTAGAGTGTCCTGCTACTGACCTAACTTTGTCCATTTATCAACTCAATAAATGTTTATTGAGGGCTACTTTATTATGAATGTTGTCTTCCATGAAGGGCATAAAAGAAGACTTAATTCCTTAGTTCAATAAGAATAAGAGTCATGAAAACCAGCACAAAAATCTAGGAGGACAGCCAGGTGCAGTGGCTCAGCCTGTAATCCCAGCACTTTGGGAGGCCAAGACGAGAGAATTGCCTGAGCCTGGGGGTTTGAGACCAGCCTGGGCAACTTGGTGAGACCTCATCTCTACAATAAATCACAGAGACGAGTCCAGCATGGTGGCATGCATTTGTAGTTCCATCTACTTGGAAGGTTGGGGTGGAAGGATCTCCTAAACACAGCTGGTCTAGGCTGTGTTGGCTACGAGTATGCTACTGCACTCCAGCCTGGGTTACAAAAGTGAGACTCCAACTCAAAAAAAAAAAAATCTAGTAGGACAAGGGAAAGGGGGTAACCACTCATGCCTTGAAAATGCCACTATCATATTATTATTTCATATAACATTTTGGATAATACGTTAAATAATTCTTCCACTCAACAAATATAGGTGAATTATAAGACAGTATTGGAAATAAGGAGGAGAATAACATAAATATACATAGTATAGATATTACATAAACACACACAGACATATTTACATTTTTTAATAATTTTAATTTTTTAACAATTATAGAGAGGAACTTTATGAAAAATAAAGATAAGTGGTTGAATACGTTTTGCTTTGTTTTTATAAGAACAAAGTTTAAAAATAGACATATATAAAATGTTTGAATGTTTGATTCCTGGATTAGACAAATTTTATAAAAATACACACATGGGATCATCAGCAAGCTAGAAATTAAATAATATATGTTAATGGACTGTTTTAATTCATAAATTAAACTGTAATTATGTCAAAAACAAGATTCTTTATCTCTTACTAGTATGTCACAATATTTACTGATATACTATGTTGTCTAGAATTTGTTTCAAAGTAACCCAATGCACAACATATGTTGGGGAGATGAGGCAGTAAATAGATGACCTAAGACTAGTCATATGTTAATGTTAGTTGAAACTGAGCAGTGGGTTCCTGGGGTTCATAGGACTTCTCCTTTCACTTTTGTGCCTATTTAGAAATTCCCACAATAAAAAGTTTTAGAAGTAACAACACATTTGTAAGTTAATATGTACTTACAAAAATATGCAATGTTTTATTTTTGCTATTTAAACCCACACTATTTTAAATAAAACATTTTTCATTATGTCCTTGCAAATTTGAGTTGATTAACACTAAATAAAACGGCAATCATAAATTGGAATGAAAGATTTAAATAAAGATTTGACTTCTGGATACTGTAGAGTGAAAATGTGGTCTTTTTATATTGATAACATAAAAGTAAATTAAGTGCCAGTACATATTTAATGCCAGATTTAGTATATCCAAAAGGAAATTTATGTTATTTGTTTATAATGTTTCTTTCTTTTAACAATTCCTAATGGAAGTTGGTAAATTAGTCATTCAAAAAAAGCCGGTGTGCACCAATGGCTCTACACACTGCAGTGGAGAAAGAATGAAACAATCTTTGGAAATTAGTTTATAAACAATGCAAGATATTCATAAACAATAATCACTATTGACAATTTTACTTTTATATACTGAATTCTAAAAATTAACACAAAAATATTTTAATAACACAAAAATACAAAGCTATCATTCCTTTAAGTCACCTGATTTTTTTATCTTACTTTAAAATAATAAAGATTAAATCTCAATACATATTGATTGATACATGATAGCATATAAAGGTCAAATATTTTTAATGAATACAATGTACTATTTATTTATTTATTTATTTATTTATTTATTTCCTATCCCAAGTAGAACCTTGACCCCTTGGGGTTCTTTGTGAGTTCTGTATCAGTTTTCAGTGAACTGGAACATGTGAGATAATGGGTTGTTTATATACTGTAAATCTACTTTCAGTGAGCTGGAAATGCCGCAGATAATAGGTTGTTTATGATTTGCAAATCTGTTCAGTGAGCTGAAAATTTGTCAGATAATGGGCTGTTTATGAATTCTAAATCAATATTCAGTGAGCTGGAACTATGTTAGATAATGGGCTATGTATGAGTTATAAATCTGTTTTCAGTGAACTGGAAACATGTTAGATAATGGGTTGTTTCTGAGTAGTAAATCCATTTTAGTGAGCTGAAAACACGTTAGGCAATGGGTTGTTCCTTAACTGTAAATCTGGGTTTTTTAGTGAACTGAAAACCTATTTAATAAAGGACTCTTCATATGTTATAAATCTGTTTTCAATGAGCATAAAATGTGCTGGAATAATGGATTCGTTTTGACTAGAAGATCCCACTTTACTAAACTAGGAACCTATCATCGAATAGATTCTTTATGAGTCGTAGATCTATCTATCTTATGTGCAGCTATTTAGATATATGGAATGTTGCTATCCTGTTTACATAAGCTTTGTAACTTTAATCTATTTTCAGCATGTTGTTCTCTGCTGAATAATGGTTCTACTATATGGTTAATGGAGTAGGAAGCTACTAAAGGCCTGCACTCAAAGACGTGATGGCAGACTAGTTTTTGAAGTGACTTGAATTTTGTTAATTTTTAATGGTTACCAAGTTCCCGTGATACTCAGGAAATGCTATACAATATGGAAACCATTGGTTCTGGCTTCAGTGGACTTAAATTCAAACATAGATATATGCTACATAAGAAACAGGGTGGTAAACAATGTAATAAATATAGAGTGGACTCTATTGATAAACAACATAGACAGAGATACAAAAGAAGAAACTTGAACATTCAATGGAGAAACCACACGGACAAATATAAAACAACAACATTTAATATGAAAAAAGTTCAAGAATGCATGATCAAAAGCCAAAAAAAAAAAACCACTTTAGGGTTAAGAGACAAATGAGAAAATGGTCACTGGATGGGGGACAGGTAAGTAGTACAAGTTTTAAAGAATCAAGAAAAATAGATGTTTTTGGTATCAAATTGATTTGCAATGTCTTTTTCAACTTTCAAATGTATAAATATTTATCAATGATTTCATATTTGTTGATAATTATAAATGGTTTTCAAGAACTATTGGAAGACAAGAAATATATATTCTATCACTTGCTATTATTAAATTAATGCTTAGTTTATCAAAGTGATACATGCTCATGGTGTTTTTCAAAAAGTATATATTATTAGAATTTTCTTAACAAAAATTCACCATTCACTAATGTACCATCTTTTTCCCACAAAAAAAAAAGAATTCCTGCCCTGAAAAGGCAAATTTTTTTCAGCTTTTAAAGCATTTCTTCTAGGGTTAGTCTCCATATTCATAAATAATGTGATCTTACCTCATTGGCTAATTTTAGACATTCTTGTTAAGTAAAATACCCACAGTTTTTCTTGCACCCTTCCAATGTTTTTACATATCAATTTGTATTTTTCATTGAAGAGTCAAGTACTGTTCTATGATTATGTTTTCCATCTGGAACAGTTTTTCCTGTAGTTAAAAACTATTTTTTTCACTTGCTTCACTTTCTGTGTTCTTGCCATTAATTCTTCAGAAATGTTGTATCAGTTACACAGAAAATTATATTACAGACACTAATATATCATTATTTTATGAAAACTATTTTTTCCTCTGAAGAGTTATATTCCATAGTCCCCAAACTCCTGCTTTAATCTGGGCAAGGGTTTTTCTAAGTCTAATGTACAACTTTCATTTTGAAAGGGACATTTTGGTTGTTTATATGTGTTCTATGAAATTCCCTTATAACCTGAAGACCATGTCTTTCTCTTCATTGTTTTATACCCTTCATTTAGTAGATGCACATTCTCAAATAGCTTCTAAGAAAGCAAGGTACATTCAGATTAAATATCTGGTGACTGTGTATCTGAAAATATCTTTGCATGATTGACAATTTTACCTGCTAGCTACCAAACTTGTTGATACTTCTCATCAGTGTTTCTCCTTGCCTTCTTGTTTTTGCATGTTTTTACTTTTTTTAATTCCCATTTTAATTGCATTCAGAAAGAACAAGTAGATAAATGTGTGCTGTTGTCAATTATGTTCTGTTAATAATAATACTTCTCATGTTTTCTCTTTCTCTTTTTTTGATAACTCCTGAGTGTCTTTCTACAAAATCGACTCTTTCTTATCCCTTCCCGCTATCAGAGGCCAAAGTTAACTTGATCAATTCATAGTCATATCTTGTACAGAAAATCTTAAAATTATGTAGCTATCATTATTTAAATGGTGAATACATATTAACAAGTTATCTACTCCAGTTTATATCCAAATGTTTCTCACATTAGTAATTTAACTTACAGTCCCTGGGTACACAATGGTACTAACAAAGGTGCTAAAAATATAAAATTAAGAATATAAAAGTATATATCCCCAATTTTTTCATGGAGAAATAGCAATTAGAGCACTGGAGGCTTATAGAGAATGGAGTGCCGTTACTAGAATTTTAAGACTGTGGGTTCACAGAGAAAAAGTTAGTTTAAAAATTGTCCCCTAGATTAAATCCCATGAATGAGCAGTGTAGATAGCTCTGGACTAATTCTTCTCTCAGTAGTTACTTAGTACTTATTACAAATTTAGGCTTGAAACAAGTTTAACCTATTTATTTCATATATATTTCATATACATGTTATATTTGATATTTTATATGATATACCTTTACTATAGTGTCTTAGTAGCTTAGATTTAAATTGCCCCAAGTTGTGATACACACAAAAAATGTAATATTCTAAGTTGTATGACATTAAACATATATAAGAACTAAACATTAAAAAAAACTAATTGAAACAGTTTACATATATAATCTGAATAATTACCTGAATTCTCTTTTATCAATTTTTCTTGAATATTGGCTAAAAATTTGGAAATAACTCTTGACAAGAATAAAGCAACTATATGAAAATAGTTATCTTAGTATAATTTAGAACAGAAAAAATCTAGAAGCGAGGTGATTTGTGAGCAACAAGAGAATTACTAAAATAGCACATCCACTATATATATCACTCAGATATTAAAAGGAAAAACTGAAAGTTCACTTGACTGTATATAAATTAATATTTCCTGAATAAGAAAATTGGAGATAGTAAAACAGAGGACAAAATAATCCACAGTTTACTTGCATGAATATATAAGCATAGTGTTTATATAATATATAAGTTGTTACAATTACACTCATTAAGGAAAAAGTACTTAAGAGTACATACCTGGGATAAGAATGGCTCTCTTGGAATGGGAGTGGGTAGTAATACAAGGAAATTAAAAATGAAGGAAAAAGAAAGGAAGCAATTAAATTATACCAACTCCACACAGAAATAGATGAAGCATTTTTTTTTTTAATAATAGAGAACAAAGGCTTAATTTGAGGTACAATAAAAAGTCTGGAATGTATCTATTTTCCCGCTGAGATTTATAAAAATAAAATTTCAGCAGTGAAAGAATTCCATTTGCATTGGAATGAATGCCATTGTTTTTTGCCAAACTAGAAATAATTCAACAAGAATGATTCTGAAAATTTCGCAATATTCCCCATAGCATGCCATTTTTGTCTTGGCAATAGTATCTGTTTTCAAAGGAAAATTCATGAAATATTGCCTTAGGTCTGCAATATCAACTCTCAGAGGTAACTTCATTCCTGATGAGATAAATTTTAAAATTTTTACACATATTGCCAGAAAATTGCCAATAAAAATCATTTTAGTGTAGTAACTTCAAATGCTCTAGATTGCAAAAGTACTGAAAACAGAGACATGAGAGGATAGTAACTTTTAATAATGACTTATCACATTAAATGTATATGGCCTGCAAATGAATGAAGAGCAATGGTTAAGAATGTATTAATTTTACTAAAGTGATTTTAATGAAAACACCATGTAGCCTTCTGAACAAGAAAGGTGAGTATATAATAATTTTAACTAAATGGTATATTAAATGGCATGCTACATACAAACATAACTTTATAAGATTCCAAAATTAATTTTTTTTACCAGATTTAACAGTCAGAAACATTTTATACATTCTGACTGCTCCACCAGCTGGCCATTCCCCCATTTTGCTCCCTTTCCTTGGGACTTCTTATTTCCTGAGACACACAATATTAAAATTTGTCTAATTGATAACTTACAATGGCCTCTAAATGTTCAACTAAAAGAAAGAATTCTTGTCTCTCAGGTGAAATCAAAAGCTAGAAATGATTAAGCTTAATGAGGAAGGCACGTCGAAACACAAGACAGGCTGAAATTCAGGACCCTTGCACCAGTTAGCCAAGTTGTGACTGCAAAGGAAAAATTATTGAGGAAAATTGAAAGTGCTACTCCAGTGAACACATAAATGATAAGAAAGTGAACAGGCTTCTTATGGATATGGAGAACTTTTGAGTGGTCTGGATAGAACATTAAAGCAGCCACAATGTTTCCTTAAGCCAAGGCCTAATTCAGAGTAAGGCCCCAATTCTCTTCAATTATATGAAGGCTAAGAGAGATGGAAAAATTGCAGAAAAAAGGTTTGAATTTAACAGAGGTTGGTTTATGATGTTTAAGAAAAGACATCATCACATCATCTCTACAACATAAAAGTGCCAGGTGAAGCATCAAGTGCTGATGGAGAAGCTTCAACAAGTTATTCAGATTTAGCTAATTGAAGAAAGTGGCTACACTAAATGATAGATTTTCAAAGTAGAAAAAACAGCCTTCTATTGGAAGAAGGTGACATGTAGGATCTTCATAGCTAGAGAAGAAATGTCAATGCTCATTGACTGCTCTGAAAATCCTAGTGTTTTTAAGAATTATGTTAAATATACTCCACCTATGCTTTATAAATGGAACAACACAGACTGCATGACAACACAGACTGCACATCTGCTTATAGCATTTTTTACTGACTATTTTAAGCCCATTGTTGAGACTGGCTCAGAAAAAAGATCCCTTTCAAAATACCATCTCTCAATTACAATATGCCTTGTCACCCAAGAGCTCTGGTGGAGACGGACGAGGAGATTACAGTTCTTTTCACACCTGCTCATACATTCTTCATTCTCAGATCCATGGATCAAGGGAAATTTTTACTTTCATGTCTTGTTATTTAAGAAATGCATTTAATACGACTATATCTGTCATGGATAGTAATTTGTCTGATGTATGCGGGCAAAGTAAATTGAAGATCTTCTAGAAAGAATGGACCATTTTAGATGCCATTAAGAACAATCATGATTCATGGAAGGAGGTCAAAATAATCAATATTAACAGGAGTTTGGAAGACACTGATTCCAACACTCATGGATGTCTTTAATGGAGTCAAGATTTCAGTGGAGAAAATAACTGCAGATGTGATAAAAAAAAAAAAGTTCAAAGTAACTAGAATTAGAAGTAGAGTATGAAGGTGTCACTTAATTGCTTCAATCTCATAATAAAACTTGAATGAGTAAGGAGTTGCGTCTAAAGGATGAGCAAAGAAAGTGGCTTTTTGAGACAGAATCTGCTCCTGGTAGGGATGCTGTGAATGTTTTTGAAATGACAACAAAGGATTTAGCATATACCATAAACTTAGGTGATAAAGCACTGGCAGGGTTTGAGAAGATTTACTCTAATACTGAAAGAAAGTGTACTGTAAGTAACATACTATCAAACAGCATCACATACTACAGAGAAATCTTTCATGAAAGAGTCAGTGAATGCAGCAAACTTCATTGTCATCTTATTTTAAGAAATTGTTATAGTGACCCCAACCTTCAGAAATCACCACCCTGATCATTCAGTAGCCAACAGCATCAAGGCAAGAACCACAACCAGCAAAAACATCACAACTCACTGAAGACTCGAATGACTACTAATATAATTTAAGATTAAAGTATTTTAAAATTAAGGTATTTACATTTTTACACATAATATTGCACACTTTATAATATGTAGCCTTTATATTTACTGGAAAGTCAAAAAATGTGTATGCCTCACTTTATTGCAGTGGTCTGGAATTGAACCTGTAACATCTCCCAGGTATGCCTGTATTCAGTTTTGAAGATGTTAGGAATTCTTTAATTTTCTCATTTTGGACAGTTGGCAAAATTAGAAAATCTTACTTGTTAAAACAGCAAATGTTACTCAGTGTCTTTCAGACATGATGAATGATTTTTGCTTCAAGAAAAAATTTCATGTTACCTGTAGCTCATTTATTTAAAGGGCATTCTGTATGATACTTCTGCTTATGTCAGGTATGTCTGGATCTTGTCATGAGTTAACACTTGGCAAATGTTACAATTTTTCTAAGTGTCATTATGGGAAATCCTTGATGATGATTACTATGGTAATGACTGGCACATTTCTAACAAGACTTGTTTATTATAGTCTATGATTTACCTCCATTTTTTGTGTTTTACTATCTTAGGAGAGACATTTTTGGAGTTTCAGCTGATTTCGAAAGTCAATACCAAAAACACAAATTAACTCTTGGTTAATGTGGAGACCCAAAACGTTACAATAGTAAAAGAAGATCACTGATCACAGATCATCATAAGAAATAGAATAATAATGAAAAAGTTTGAAATGCTGCAAGAATTACCAAAATGAGACATAAATACATGAAGTGAGCACATATTGATGGAAAAATGGTGCCAGTAGACTTTCTTGATACAGGATTGCCACAAACCTTCAACTTGTACAAGCGCAATGTGAAGCACAATAAAGCAACGTACAACTAAATGAGATAGATCTATACCATTTATCTTAGAAAATAGTCATAAATTGAAAATAAATTGTCATTCAAGAATTTGCCTCTTCAACTATTCTCTTCAAATCCACCTCTCCTCCCCATAAAAAAATCATGAAAAATTTAAAGTAACAATGAAAATAGAGTAAGGAAAGAAAATGCCTTTCAAAAAAATAGCAAAGCATCTTTCATATATTCGTATCTTACAATATAACTCTGATGATACTTAATAATGAAAAATACTAAAACTGTTGGTCTCATTTGAGACCCCTATTTAAATAAAAAATGATTTTATTATAGTATAAACAGGCACTTTTGAGAAATACACAAATGAATCCATAATTTGCCCAGTAACATTCTGTTGTTGTTCATCTCTGTGCTTAAGCAAGAAATAAATTACAAATAGTTAAATGACATATGACATATTTCCCTGATCATGTAGTATCATAACACTGTTTAGTGGCTTTGAAGAAAGAGAAAAACATTATTAAAAAATCTAATTCTGACATGTGGAATGCCTCTAACGATGCATTATTTTTTATTTTATCATAATTTCCACATAGAAAATGTAAACTTCATAAATTATCACTTTTAGATTTAAACAACCAAATAAAGGCTATTTGATAAGAATTATAATTTGCATCTTTACTGCAAAGATTAAAGAGCTTTAGAAACAGTATCTGATTAATCGTGTCGACTACTATTGTACTACATGAGAATAGCAGGGAAGTTTTTTTACACATATTATTCCAGTGGAAGGTCATGGTATGACATAATTTGACAATGCTGAAATGAAAATGTTTCATTTGGACATTATTTTTATTCATTGAAAGTTAAACTAAGTTGTCAAATATTTTATTCTCCTTTGACACCAAAAATCACATGAAAATGTGGTAACTGAAGATTCATTCATATTTAATCATTGCAAGAGGAACTCTATTTCAAAGAAAACAGTTTTAGAATTCACATTTCAAAATGGATTCAAATTTATACCTAGTCCAGCATTTTTCTCCGGCATAGACTCTAAGGAAGTAACCAAACAACCATAATATTTATAACTTCACAACATTTCTTTTCCACTAAGTCAATTTTCTGATAAATAATTAAATACATCCATAGAAATGTGAGTCATAATTATTTTTCCATAGCCTACTTCAGTGGCCACTTGTGCCCATTTTCTTTAACCAGCACATTGAAATGTGCTCATTATTGCAGAGTCTCTTGGCAAATAAATGAAAATATATTTCAATTTCAAGGGCACATATGGCCCACCCTGAGGAAACAACCTTATGTGTAGGTTCAATATACATGATGGCATATTCTCTGCTAAGCAGGAAAATTGTTTATGATGTGGATAACAGGATGCTAGAATGTATGCTGGATTTTCATAAGGAATCGCTGGAGAAGTTTTCTTTCTAAGAATAACAATTTTAAAAAACAAAACAATGTTTCTTGATAATCTAAAAGAAAACATGGTTTCCCACTATCCTGCCTGCTCATAATCTAAACTTGAAACCTAGAATTTTTTCCTTAAGTCTTAGAGACTCCACTTTATGCTTTAATTCTCAAATGAATCCATCCCAAAGGACCACTTCAGTGGAGTAAAAACCTCATTGTACTACCCACTTACTGTATACACATACTCACACACACACACACACACACACACACACACACACACACACACACACACACAAATAAGTAATGTCTCCAAGAATATTGGAACGGGGCAGGAGAGTCTCAATTTTTTATGAGATCCCTGTAAAGAAAGTCTTAATGTGTTAACACATGGCCAGTACTGAAACTCTCTGTATTATG
>CAUYQG010063919.1:0-25733 GCA_963574415.1 Tarsius wallacei
AGTAGCTGGAACTACAGGCGCGTGCTACCACGCCCGGCTAATTTTTTGATTTATTGTAGAGATGAGGTCTTGCTTGCCCAGGCGGGCCTCGAACCCGCGGGCTCAGGCAATCCACTCACCTCAGCCTCCCAAAGGCTCGGGATTACAGGCTGAGCCACTGAGCCCAGCTCTCACCACTTCTATTCATCAGCATAGTACCAGAAGACCTAGACAGAGCAATTAGCTAAGAAAAATAAATAACAGGCATCCAAACTTGAAAAGAAGAAGGAAAATTAGATCTGCTGGTATACCACATGACTTATATGTAGAAAACCCTAAAGGTTACAAATACGGGCATGCATGCACATGCGCACACACGTATGGTTAGAACTAATAAATGCATTTAGCAAAGTTTCAGGATACAAAATCAGTACACAAAATATCAATTGCATTTCTTTATGCTAATAAGAAACAATCCTAAAAGGAAATTAAGAAACTAATTCCATATACAATAGCATAAAAAAACAATTTAAACAAGGAGGTGAAAGACTTGTATGCTGGAAACTAAAGAAAATTGCTGAAAGAAATTAAAGAAGACACAAGGTGCAGTAATCAAAATAGTGTGATACTGGCATAACAATAGACATATAGACCAGTGGAACAGAATAGAGAACCTTGAATTAAACCCTCACATATATGGTCAAATGGTTTTCAACAAGAATGCCAACGCTTTTTTGCTTCCTTAACAAATTGTGCAGGGAAAACTGGATCTCCACTGGATCTTTATCTTATATCATATAAAAATTAACTCAGCCAGGCTCGGTGGCTCAGCCTGTAATCCCGCGCCTTTGGGAGGCTGAGGTGAGTGGATTGCCTGAGCCCGCGGGTTCGAGACCCGCCTGGGCAACTTGGCGAGACCTCATCTCTACAATTAATAAATTTAAAAAATCAGCCGGGTGTGGTAGCGCGCGCTTGTAATTCCGGCTACTCAAAAGGCTGAGGTGGAAGGATCACCGGAGCCCAGCAGGTCGAGGCTGCGGTGGCCGGGAGTGGCCACTGCACTCCAGTCTGGGTGACAGAGTGAGACTCCAACTCAAAAAAAAAAAAAAAAGAGAGGGAGAGAGAGAGATTTGGTGTGGATGTAGTGAAAAGGAAATGCTTATAAGTTTGTAGGAAGTGTAAATTAGTATGGAAATTAGTATGGAGATTTCTCAAAGAACTAAAAGTAGATCTAGAATTTCATCCAACAATCCCCCTACTAGGTATCTACCTAAAGGGATAGAGGTCATTGTACAAAAAAGACACCTGGACTCGTATATTTCTTGCAGTACAATTCACAGTTGCAAAGTTGTGACATCAAACTGAATGTCTATCAACTGATCAGTGATCAGTGAAAATGTGGTGTATATTTATACCACGAAATGCTATTAGACCATAAAAAGGAATGAAATAATGTATTTTTGCAGCAACTTAGATGGAATTGGAGAACATCATCCTAAATGAATTAATGCAAGAATGGAAAAACAAACACTGCATGTTCTCACTGATAAATGGGAGCTAACTAAGGATCTGCAAAGGCATAGAAAATGCTATGATGGACACTAGAGACTCAGAAGGGGGCGATGAGAAGGATGAAAAATCACCTATCAGGTACAATGAGCACAGGTGAGGGTGGTGGGTACATTTAAAGCCCAGAGTTCTTTGTCGCTATACAATGCAGTCATGTACCCAAAAACGATTTGTAAAGCTATTGAAATAAATAATTAATTAAATGAAAAAATGTTTTTGTTAAGAAGGGCCCTTGCTATATTGCTCATGCTGGTCTCAAACTACCGGCCTCAAGTAATCCTCTTGCCTCAGCCTCCAAAATGCTGGAATTTCAGGCACGAGTGCAACCTTCTGTTCTTATTTACTAAAGACATCCTCTCCTTTCTCAGAAAGATTCTTTCTGGTTGCCCTCTCGTTCCTATTTGGGGGGGGAGGTATGATTTCTCCCAGCTACTGGCTGTATTGTTGTTTTTTTCTCTTATTCTGTTGGCTGTCCTCACCTATCTAGTAAGTTTTGTTTGGTACTCTGCTTGTATGTGCATTTCCCTCACTCTCCTCCACTAACCTTCCCCCGTTTGGAAGCTTCTGATACTCCAGTGCAGCCCCCTAGGACAGGTCAGACCTGGGGCCCACACCCAATATAGCTCAGAGCTATCTTCCCTGGAGCACATCAGGACCCCAGTCTGAGCATAGAGGCACAGCTCATGTCTAGAGCCTGGAGTCTCCTTGCACCCCAGCAAGCTGTTTGTTTCTTATTACAACCCTGAAGATGGAAAACGAAGCTCTATTCACAGGCAGGGAATGGTCTCAGGCTTGGGTTCTGGCAGGTAAAGCAGATGGATTTGGACTCTGACCATCCAGGGAGACTGCCCAGTGCCCCTTCCTCTGCATGGTTGGTGTCCCAGACCACCGCTGGCCCTGAAGCTGGCCACCCATAGCTACAGTCCCTGCTCACCACAGGGGTCTTCGTTCGATTCCTAGTCCACAGATTTTTATCTTATTTTATTTTTAATCTTGTTACTACGACTGTTATCGGTTGAATTGTGCCCCCTCCAAAAAGTATATGCTGAAGTCCTAACCCCTAGTACCTCAGAACGTGACCCAATTTGGAAAAAGAGTCTTTACAGACCTAATCAAGTTAAAATGAGGTCCTTGGTGTGGTCCCCCAGAGTTGACTGATGTCCTTATTTTTTAAAAAAATGGCCGGGCTCAGTGGCTCAGCCTGTAATCCCGCGCTTTGGGAGGCTGAGGTGAGTGGATTGCCTGAGCCCGCGGGTTCGAGACCCGCCTGGGCTACTTGGCGAGACCTCATCTCCACAATAAATCAAAAAATCAGCCGGGCATGGTAGCACACACCTGTAGTTCCAGCTACTTGGAAGGCCGAGGCGGAAGGATCGCCGGAGCCCAGCAGGTCGAGGCTGCGGTGGCCGGGAGTGGCCACTGCACTCCAATCTGGGCGACAGAGAGAGACTCCAACTCAAAAAAAAAAAAAGGAAATGTGAGCACAGAGAGATGCAGAGAGGAAGGAAATGTGTAGAGACCCAGGAGAACGCCATTGGAGTGATGGAACTACAAGCCAAGGAGCACCAAAGAGCCCAGAAAACCACCAGACGCTGGGGAAAACATGGAACAGATGCTCCTCATGTCCTCAGGAGAAACCAGTATGCTGACACCTTGATCTCCAACTTTCAGCCTTGAGAACTGTGAGAATCAATTTCTTTTGTTTAAGCCGACCCATTTGTGTCATCCTGTCATGGCACCCCTAGGAAGCTAATACAGTGACTGTATATTTTAATTTTTAAAGTACTTACTCTGTCATTCTATGTGTATATATTAGCATTAGAGGGGAGAGGTTTCACATGTGCTCGCTTTACCACCTTGCCCAGAAATCCATTGTTTTACTTGGCTACCTTATCTGCCTATCCATGATGCACTCCCTGAGCCCACTTTTCTAGAAAATGCTCAATAAATGTTTTGTGAATAGATTAGTAGGTTTAGAAAATGAGGCACAGATGAGTATGATGTATGGTTGCTTAGGGAAGATTTCTTAAAAGAGGAAAAAATACTTAACAATAGGCTTTCCTGTTTCCTTGTTTTGTTCTCTGGTTTAATGTACTAGTGAACAATCTCCTACTCCAGGACTTACCATATTAACTTGACTACCCCTTCTCTTCCAGGATGGACCAGGTTTGTGCCATTATCCAGTCCCCCTAGATGACCTCATAGCTGACCTTTCTGGCCTTTTCCTGAACTCTCATTTATTGATTCATTAATGAATTCTTTCAATAGATGGTTCTTGAGGAATCAGTTACAGATATTTCTTGAGCACACACTATGTGTTAGGAGTTGTTCTGGCTGTGGAATGTAGCTGTGAAGAGGAGGAACCCTGAAACCCTCTTGTGAACCCTGGAAAAAGTAACAAACTATTATGTCTAAAAGATTCCATGACCAGATGGTTTAAAACATAAAATTCATACCTCTATGAAAAAATAGACTTACTCCCTACATGTGATTGAGTAAAGCAGTTCTTTGGATGTTATTTTTTTGACTTGTATTGTGAGATCACTGGCACTGGTAAGGGACATAGCCATCTCTGAGATGATGTGTTAAGAAGCAGAGTGGTGCTGTGGAGTTTGAGAGACCTGGGTTTGAATAAAGAAGCTAACCCGATGTCTGGGACCTTGGGTCTGTTACTGACCTTGCCTGGGCCTCAGGGATCACCTGTAAAAGGGTAGGAGCAATTCTACTTCATGGGTGGTCATGAGAGTCTTATGAGGGAATGCTCTCTGATGCCCTTTTTTTCTGGGCCACAATTCTGAAACCAGGTATGAAAAAAGTCCCTGATATTAGATACATTTGATTTCCTTGGGAAAGTTTATTCAGAGGTGGAGTTTTTTGTTTTTGTTTTTGTTTGTTTTTTAAACATAGGCTGAAGAAATGATTTGTCTATTTCTCTGTGCCCATGGAAAACAGTCTTCTCGGTTCTTCAACACAAATGTCTCTGCTGGGATTCCATGACCAAAAAGAAGGGTACCAGAAAATTGTGCTCTCAACAGCTGAGTGCCCTGTGGTCCAGGCCTTGGGTCTCACACCCAGATTGCATAGTTCTTTGTGCACTCAAATGAATAATTTTCTTACCTTGGCTGCTTGTGCTTCAGAATTTCAGTGGCACACTTGAATCTAGGTTGAGTTTTGTGTTGCACAGCTCATTAGATGCTATCTAAAGATGTACTTCCCAGGCCTCTTGCTTTTAGTGCTCCAAGATAGTCTTGACCTCCATCAAATATCTCCTCTTGTTCATTCAGCCCTGGCCTGAGGCTAGAGTGAAGGCATTGTGGATAATAGCATCAGCAGCAATTTAAAAAAGGGAACATTCACGTGGCCACCAAGCCAGTGACCGTGTCATGTTTTATTTAAAAATTCTCCTTACACCTTTTTTGGGATAGCCAGAGAACCTGCTGCTTTATTTTTTTCTTCTAGGTTTCAAGTTTTTGGGGACAGACAACTAATATTAGTCAGGTTGTACATATATGTGCATAAATATCTTTTCCTCTCCAGCCTTGGGGTTATATATTAAAGATGACAACCCCCTTATTACTGCTAGGAATTGTGAGTTAGAAAAAAAATCTCATTTTGTGCACTCAAGCAAAATGACTTAATCAATTTCTCCTTGACTTACGCAAAGGGAGTTTGAAGTTAAAGTTCATGCTTTAGAAGACTTTATTGTGGAGACTTTTTTTCTCCCACACTGCACATCAAACTGACTTTTTATTCAACTGCTAATGATGTTGGGATGATTAAGATAAACCTTGAAACACTGTGTGGAGACAAATAGAAATTCCACTTCTATAGTTAAAAAGAGAAAATTGTCAGAATGTTGATTGTCCATGAATGCATTATGCAGTTGAATATCATTATAAGCCAATTATTGGCAAGTATTTTGTCTATATAACCATTTTCAATTTACCCATTTTTCCTAATATAGGGTAAACCAGCTCATCCAAATAGAACAAAAAAAAAAAAAAAGAAAAAAGAGGCCTTAATTGTAGGTGTCCTTTTTAGGAATGATGTCCTTTTAGCTGCAGCTTGTAGTAAAATTAGAGGGTGCTTGGCTTGTTTTATATTATTTTTTGTTCTGTCTCTTAAAGGTTATTTAAGGTTTTGACTCTGGTGAATCTTAACTTTACTATATCCGGGTGGCATGGGAAGGAATTTGGGAACTTAGGAGTAAGTATGGAAAAAAAGGCAACTCAGAAAGCAGGATAGAAGCTGTCTAAAGAGGCAGTAAGATTGACATAAAAATGATGACCTCTGAAGGCCTTGCTATTCAACTATGAGCCATCAGGCTCTATATCTTTGGGCCGGGGGTAGGGGAGGTCTTTTAGAAATGCAGATTCTCACGTCCCACTCCAGACCTATTGTGTCAGGATCTGCATTGTAATGAAATTCCCACTAAACTATTAGAAATATTGCTTTAAGAGACATTTGAGATCAAAGCTAACTTAAACATTTTATAAAGGAGAGAATAGACTTATCTAAGGTCACTGACAGGTCACTGTTGTTTGTAATATCCTCTGTCTGTTCAGCCTCTGTGGCGCTTGTAGTTAGAATCCTCTTTGAAATTCCTATTGTTGTTTATTTGTATTTGTTTTCTTTTTTCTTGATTAACATTGCTGTTTATTTGGGAGTCTTGTTCCCCAAAAAACCACCTTTGGCTTTGTTGATCTTCTCTAATATATATTTTGCATTTCATTAACGTCTACTTTTACCTTAATTTTCTTTCTTTTTTCTTTGGGTTTATTCTGCTATTCAAAAAAATTCTTCAGTTGACTATTAGGCTTAAGTTTTAGATTTTCTTCTTTCCTGATGTAAACATCCAAGGCTATAAATTGTTCTTTAAGTACTGTTTTAGTTGCATCTGACATATTTTGATACATAATTTTCATTTACAGTTTAGTTCAAAATATTTCCTAATTTCCAGTATGATTTTGTTTTTAATGCATTAATGGGTTAATAAATTTAAAGTGTTTCCAGATGCATGAAGATTCTTAGTTATCTTTTTTGTTTCTAGTTTAATTGAATTATGATGAAAGATTATGTTCTATATGATGTCAATATTTTGAAATATTTACCAGTATAGATTTGTTAAACCCAGATGTGGTGGCTCACGTATGTAACCCAGGAGGCCAAGTCTAAAGGATTGCCTGAGTCCAGGGTTCAAGACCAACCTGGGCAATTTGGTAAGACCTCATCTCTACAATAAATCAAAAAATTAGCTGGGTGGGTAGTGCATGCCTGTAGTTCCAGCTATTTGGAAGGTTGAGGTGGAAGGATCACCTGAGTCTATAAGGTTGAGTCTGCAGTAGCAGTGAGCGTGCACCTGAACTCCAGCTTGAGTGAAAGAGTGAGGTCTCAACTCAAAAAAAAAATCCTACAGAGACGTGAATTTCATAGTTTGGCGGTTTCTCTTATAGAGCTGTTAGCTTTTGTTTTATGTGTGTTTCAAAGTCTATTATTAGCTCCATTCAAATTTAGAAATGTTATATATTTCTGGAAAATTGAACCATTTATTATGTCATAATCTTTAGCTCTAGTAATGCTTTTTGCCTTAAAATTTACTTAGTCTGATGTTAATATTAATGTTACTATTTAATTTCTCTTTTGATTAGTAGTTCCTTAGAATATGATTTTTTTTCATCCTTTAACTTTTAATCTTCCTTTACTCTTGTGCTTAAGAAATATCTCTTTTAAACAACATATACCTAGACTTTTAAAAAATCCAGTCTGGCAATCTTTGTCTTTTCATCAATGAGTTTAGTCCTTTTACATTTATTGTAATTACTAATATATTTGAATTTTCAATCCATATCTTATTGCTATTTTTTCTAGTATTTTGTTTTTGTTTTTTCTTCCTTTAAAATGTTTTCTTCAGCCAGGCTCGGTGGCTCAGCCTGTAATCCTGCGTTTTGGGAGGCTGAGGTGAGTGGATTGCCTGAGCCCATGGGTTTGAGACCCACCTGGGCAACTTGGCAAGATCTCATCTCTACAATAAATCAAAAATTAACCGGGCGTGGTAGCGTGCACCTGTAGTTCCAGCTACTTGGAAGGCTGAGGCGGAAGGATTGTCGGAGCCTAGCAGGTCAAGGCTGCAGTGGCCAGGAGAGTGCCACTGCACTCCAGTCTGGGCGATGGAGTGAGACTCCAACCCAAAAATATATATATATATTTTTTCTGTTTCCTACTCGTTGGATCCAACTAACTGTCATGTCAACATACTAGCAGTGCAGTGTTTGATGGACCATCAAGTCCTTTAGCACTGTGTCATAGCGGAGAAGATGATGATTCATTATATATTAGCAGCAGCTCTTTAAATAAGGGATGAGAGCCTATGCCACCAAACAAAACACATTTGAGCTTCTCAGTACAAGAACCCCCCAGTGAGAGACACCTAGTAGTAAATATAGTTTCTTCTAGAACTATAGATATTTTTGTGATGCTGTAAAATTTCTGAATTTTAATCCCCTGGTTGGTGGAATGAGAACGGTGAAGTTCTCTGAATTAGGGTTTTCTTTCTTAGCTATTAAGTAGGGGTGGTATCTATAGTGAGGGCTGTTCTTATAATTAACTCATTCATGACCACTATTGTGAATTCATGTTATTCCAAATTCTGGTCCTGGTGGCCACTGACATGAATTTACCTCATCGTGGAAAACTTGTCTTTTCGAATTTAAATCCGAATAAAAATACAAAGTACAGAATGCTAGTCAGAGTGGTTCCTGAGGCAAATACTAGATATATTTGTAACTTTCAGCTGTCTTGTGAAAAAGGTGACAATTTAGAATAGACCATTTCACTTGTGCATAATGACAGAAGTTTACAGTAACCAGCTTTAGATTTTAAGTTTCACCCACTCTTAGTATTAGGAAAGTGAAAAATTTGTCAGTCACAAATGTGTTAAGTGAACTAGTCTTTCTAAGGTTCAGCTGAGGCTTCTGGCTCGTTCTGCTCCTCAGTAATTGACAGTGGGTGTTACGAATACTCATGGAGTAAACTGTTCTTAGTGGCTTTCTCACACATCATTCTTAGTGGCTTTCTCATGCATCATTTGACAAGAGCAAGTGCAGTAAGTTTGTTGACTGATGGGTAACGCTTTCTGGTTGTGATGGATGTGAATGTGTCTCCAGACATCCTAGCCCAGAGGGATGGAGAGTGCGTCATCCGTGTAGACTCATGAGCCACCCTGGTGTGGTGGTGGCATTGAGGAGAGGCGTGTTCAGACATACCACCAGCCTCCCAGATGGCAGCCGTCGACGTGTCCCATGGTGAGTCCTTGGTGTGTACTTCTGCAGGGACTCTGGGTAGGTCCCCACACAGCTAGAGTCCTGGGTTGGGCCTGAGCAGTCCTGCTCTTAGTTTATTGTGGAGATCCTGGAATGTGCTGGAGCACTCAGGTTTGCAGGTCAGCCCTGGAGTATGTGCTTTAGAAGAGGGGATGCCTCATCTCCTTCATGAGTTATCACCACGGCAAATCAAGCCGCATTTCATGGGGCTTGAGACTTCTTACCCTCATGTGAGACCATTGCTATTTCCTAAGGGGTAGTATAGCTCACCATGCAAGACAGACTGCTCTGGTGCTGGATGGCATCGTGTATACACACGCCTGCTGTTGAGTATGCGGGAATACCTGGAATTTCCTATTAGGATGCAGTAACTTCCAGGCACAGAGTGTGTGAATTTGTTCAGCTGAGGGTTCAGGCGCCTTCTGTCTTTTCCAGCAGGTTATGTTTACAGGGACCCAGTCAGCCATTGTGAAGAACAGACAGAGGCAGCAAGGATGGTGGCTGACTGTTTGATCAATTGCTACCAGGTATACCAAGAGTGTGTTTTTCTTGTTTAACTTTAAAATTTTTATTTTAAAGATATGGGGTACAATTCAGGGTTAGGTATACAAATGTTCATTATGCAGGTACCCTTGTTAATGAAGTGTGCCCCCCCACAAGAGTATGTTTTTCTAAAAATGACATCCCTGTGTCCACCAGATAGACACATTTCCATCAAGTCAGACTTGTCTCCACAGCTTCTTGAGCAAATGAAACCTCCTTCAAGGACTGAGTCCCTAGTTGAATCACCCAGGGAGCAGAGCCTAGTTGGTTAGGGGTCACCTTTATATTCATCGCAGTGTTTCAGCATTAATTATTAATTTGACCTCATGGTGCCAAATGCATGCTTCTTATTTTGCTGTGGCACACGGTAAGGAGAAAAAGTCCTTTCCTCCAGGAAGTTCTTTGTCATCACCCTTTATCATGTGTGTAATGTGCTCAGGATTGTGCTGCAGTGGAGGGAAATGAGGTGTGAGAGCTCCTCGTCTAGTTGTGGGGAGGTGAGTTCCTGTGTTAGAGGTGTTGTTAGAGCCACATGACTGAGATCAGCAGTGAGTGAATGTGGAAAGAGGAGGACTCCTAGGTCCGTTGGGCCGTGGGGTAGACATTGAGGCCTCTAAGTCCCATGTAGCTGTACGCCCAACCTCCTCACGCTCCAGTGAACACTGACAGATGACTTCCGTGGCCCAAACCACGTGTGTGATGTTGCAGGACTCTGTGAGCTTTGAAGATGTGGCTGTTGATTTCACCCAGGAGGAGTGGACTTTACTGGACTCAGCTCAGAGAGACCTGTACAGAGATGTGATGCTGGAGACCTGTGAGAACCTGGCTTCCATAGGTGAGGAAGACTGCCTCCACTCTTTGTAACCATCTGAACGTTTGATGTGCTTACTGTGTTCCAGGATTGAAGGTGACAGATCAGGATGCAGTGGAAAATGACAGACATGGTCACTGCACTGATGGGCTTTCTTCTAGTATGGCTCTTTTCACTCCACCTGTGACATACTTATCACAGTCTGCTGTGGGGCCTGTCATCTGCGTTTTAACAAGCCCTCTAGATGACTCTGACTCACGCTAATGCTGAGAATCATTGGGAAGTAGTTTCCCAAGTATATGAAGACCACTCTTCTCTCCTATCTCAGTAAAAGCTTAGTGGTTTTTACGTGTGTTGATGCCTGAATGTCAGGTTTCAGGGGTCAGAGATGGCCAATCTCTTGGGGATACAAAAGAATGGGGTGTTTTCATTTAGTTTTTTTGTTTGTTTGTTTTTTGAGTTGGAGTCTCAGTCACCCAGACTGGAGTGCAGTGGCCGCTCCCGGCCACCGCAGCCTCGACCTGTTGGGCTCTGGCGATCCTTCTGCCTCAACCTTCCAAGTAACTAGAACTACAGGTGCACGCTACCACGCCCAGTTAATTTTTGATTTATTGTAGAGATGAGGTCTCGCCAAGTTGCCTGGACAGGTCTTGAATCCGCGGGCTCAGGCAATCCTCTCACCCCAGCCTTCCAAAGTGCTGGGATTACAGGCTGAGCCACTGAGCCCGGCCAGTATTTGCATTTTGGGCTCTTTTGAAGTGATATCACGGCTTTCTTTAGACATATAGCTCCTGTTTCACAGTTGACTTGTCCTCTCTTGTATCAGCCTTCTTTATTTGTGGGTTTTTCCCTATGCCTAGGAAGTGACCTGCTCAACCACTGTGTGATTTGTTGTCTGGAGGGAGAGGAAGAGCTGAGGACAGTGCTGGGAAGAGTCCTCCAAGGTAAGTGAGTGTGAGGAATGTCTCTGGTTGATGAGATGTTCAGTGTAGTTAGAAGCACAATGAGGAAATGTCTTGAGATGCACCTTGTCACTGAATGTGATGCCATTGGACTCAGAAGTTTGGAGGTATCTTCAGCTTCCCATGTTTCTTTTTTTTCTTCAATCTGACCCAGACTTTCCTGTGAGCTCACAAATTATCTGCTTTTTTTTTTCCTTTGAGTATGTGGTTTTAATGTATGCTTTTCATCCAGATCTTTTCTATTCCTTCTTCATAATGCTGTTTTTATTCACCTTCATATTTAATTTTACTGAAAAGGTTGTTTTGAAAATTACTTAATTTGACCCAAGTCTGATTGCCAAATTATAGACTTAAACTGCTTAAATCTATTTTTCCTTTATCTGTCTCATGTGTTCAACATGAAAACAAATGCCAATGAGTTCGATCATTTTTAACTTATTCTACCCACCATTTTGCTCTGCAGACCCTTATATTTTTTCTCTTATACTTCAGAATGGCGACTTAAAACCAGAGGGTCAACGCATTGGCCAGATATTTTTTGGTTTAAACCATCAAATGGGATTCAAACGGTAAGATTAACAGGAGAGATTTTCTATTTGTCATACTCATAAATGATTGAGATTTTTATTATAGAAGATCCACAAAAATTAGAGATATTGGAGTGAAGTAGCATTCGCTCCAGAGGGAGGGATGTCTGGAGGGATACCCTGAAGATAAAGAATTTTGGATACTGTACTCTAGCTTCTGCATTCTCTCAAGTATATATTACCACATCCATAACTAGGTTGAGATTTTTATAACAGTTTCATGAGAATAATAGGAATATGAGAATATATAGGAATCTATTTAAGGTTAGAGCAGGTGAAACAGGATTCTTACTGTAGGGTTTATTCCTTCCCTATGAAAAACTTCTACTGGGCAGGAAATGTGTGCATGTAATGAAAAGTCATCTTAATCATGTGTTTCTTCAGCTCTCTGAAATTTTATTAATACATCTCAAAAATTTTTAATTAGCCTTTGTTCCTTCATCAACAGGCAAAAAGCCACAGTGGAGGGGAACTCTGTGACCACAAGCAGTGTGGAGAAATCTTCAGTGAACATGCAGACCTTATCACACACTTGAGAACTCAGAGTTCAGAGAACACTTATGTATCCAGTCATTATGGAAAAGACTTTTTTATTCTGTACAAGGAAATCTCTACTGGAGAACAGTTTTCCATGTTGAATCAGTGTGGAAAAGCCGACCAGAGAACATGCACACAAGACACATCCTCTGACTTCAGTGACAGTGCAAAAGCATTCCCTAATCAGTCACATCTACAGACACATATGAGAACTCATAGCAGGCAAGATCTGCATGAGTGGGAGCAGTGTGGAAGAGCTTTTACTAACCCCACAAGCCATGTTGTGCCTGTTGAAATACCCATTCCACAGAATCCCCAGGTCTTTAGATCTCCTTCTGACCTTAAAATTCATATGCAAACCCACACTGTCGGGAAGCCCTTTGAACTTAAGGAATGTTTGAAATCCTTCTCTATTGCTTCCAACCTAACTGAACATGAAAGAATCCATATTGGAATGAAAACTTATGAATGTAAGGAATGTGGGAAAGCCTTCACTGGGCGCTCAGGCCTTTCTAAACACCTACAAACACATGCTGGAGAGAAGCCCTATGTACGTAAGAAATGTGGGAAAGCCTACAATAGGTTTTCTCTACTAACCGAACACTTGAAAACTCACACAAGGGAGAAGCCCTTTGAATGTATGGTGTGTGGGAAATCTTTCAAAAATTCCTCATGCCTTAATAATCATGTCCGAATTCACACTGGACTAAAACCCTATACATGTAAGTACTGTGGGAAAGCTTTCACTGTGCGCTGTGGCCTTACTAGACATGTACGAACTCACACAGGAGAGAAGCCATATGAGTGTAAGGAGTGTGGGAAAGCTTTCTGTACATCCTCTGGCCTTATTGAACATATAAGAACTCACACTGGAGAAAAGCCCTATGAGTGTAAGGAGTGTGGGAAATCCTTCACTGTTTCTTCAAGCCTAACTGAACATGTGAGGATTCATACTGGAGAGAAACCCTACGAGTGTAACCAGTGTGGGAAAGCCTTCACTGGTCGCTCAGGTCTTACTAAACATGAACGAACACACACTGGAGAGAAACCCTATGAATGTAAGGAATGTGGGAAAGCCTACAATAGGTTTTATCTTCTAAACGAACATTTAAAAACTCACACAGAGGAGAAGCCCTTTGAATGTATGGTATGCAGAAAGTCCTTTAGAAATTCCGCGTGCCTGAATAAGCACATTCACATTCATACTGGAATAAAACCATATGAGTGTAAGGAGTGTGGGAAGGCCTTTACTGTTTCTTCAAGCCTAACTGAACATGTACGAACTCACACTGGGGAGAAGCCCTATGAATGTAAAGAATGTGGAAAAGCCTTCACTACATCCTCACATCTTATTGTGCATGTACGAACTCACACTGGAGAGAAGCCTTATAGATGTAAAGAATGTGGGAAAGCTTTTGCTTCATCATCCCACCTTACTGAACACATAAGAACTC
This sequence comes from Tarsius wallacei, assembly GCA_963574415.1. Classification (NCBI taxonomy): domain Eukaryota; kingdom Metazoa; phylum Chordata; class Mammalia; order Primates; family Tarsiidae; genus Tarsius; species Tarsius wallacei. The sequence goes on from CAUYQG010063919.1 coordinate 13,762, forward strand.
ACACTGGAGAGAAGCCCTATACATGTAAGGAATGTGGAAAAGCCTTCCGTGCGTCCTCACACCTACGTAAACATGTGAGAATCCACACTGTACAGAAACCCTATGAATGTAGGGAATGTGGGAAAGCCTATGATAGGTTTTATCTATTAAATGAACACTTGACAACTTACAATGACAGTAAACTTTTTGAATGTAAGGAATGTGGAAAATCCTTTAGAAATTCTTCATGTCTTCATCATCACACTCAAATTCACACTAATGAGAAAGCTTATTAATTTAAAGAATGTGGGGACACTTTTGGTTATGCTAGTTCACTTTGCAGTCATGTGTGAATTCACATTCAAGATGCTCCATGATTTTGAGGACTGTGGACAGCCATCAGAATCTCATTGCAATAAGACCTTACCTGGAGCCACACAGAGTAAGAAGCACAGAAAGTCCTCATGCTTCCTTAGGTCTTACTGATGGTGTATGATCCTCCCATGGAGATGAACCTAATTGATATCTGATGTGTGGAAGAGTTGTAGTTCTGCTCAAGACTTCTATATTTACTTGTGATCTCACAATGAGGAAAAGCCCTAGGAAGGTAAGAAATGGTAGTCATTTTTTACATTATGTCATCCATCAACCTGTAGTAATTGTGGCGATTCACACTAGAAAGAAACTGTCAATGTACAGGATCTAATGTTGTACTGCATCTTGACATTTCCTCCCTGTGACTTGAAATATATTATGCTGAGAGATAGGGCTTCCTGGGTTAATCTGCTCTGGTCATTCCTGAGTAATGCTTTTTCCCCTATAGTAACACCACTCTAGTCCACTTGCTACACCTTCCAAGCTGGAACGTTGCTGAAGTGGGCTTCAAGACTCAGACTTAGTCCTATTGTTGCAGTGCCGATCCTGTTGTTGGTCTGTCATGCTCTTAGACAGTCACAGGGGCTCGTGCCAGCCAACATGGTAGATATAAGGCAACTTAAAATGTTTCAGAAAATGCCTTCGTTCCTCTCTCACCGGGTTCTTTTGCATAGGTCAGGGTGCAAAGACGAGCAGAGTTGAGAAAGGGTGAGGTCAAAGTGCTCTGATATGCCCTGATTTTATGAGCATGAAGGGAGAGTCATGACCCCTGCCCCAGGGAAATGGACATTCCAGTAACATCAGACAGTGCAGTGAATGCTCTCTCTGATCTCTGGATCATTCCACAGCTTGTCAGAGCAATGATATCCAATGCCTGAGTCCAGCAACTGTTGGGACTCAGTATGACCCGCTTCTGTGTTAGTCATTCTGTCCACGTGCTATGAAAATGAAAAGTCTCCTGAGAACGCAATCAGTCCCGTTGCACTGTGCTGGACACCATCATGTGCACATCCTGAATGGGGGCCTTGGACACATGTAGCACAGCACACCCAGGCATCAGTCTGAGAGGGGAAAAGTGTGTACTTCTGACTCCAGCTTCTGGTCTTGTGTATTTATGCATTGGGGCTGCAGCTGCCTGATGATTGTTTCCATGGCGTGTATTCCAATGTGGAACATATGTTGAGGTACACAATAAACCCTGTCCGAGGAGAGCTGTGTACCTTTGCATCATGTGTTTGTGGAGAGGAGCAGATGTGGATGGTGTCATAGATATGAGTGTGGCCATGGAGCCTCTGTGGCCGCCTGTCAGTTTTGGCAGTGACATCAGGTGAGTGAGCTGCCTGTGTGGGTTGTAGCAGCTCCTGGATAGTCTCAGATTCCTTCCTGATTGTCTGAAGTAGGCCCTGCGTCTCCACTGGGACTCATTCATAGTTGCCTGAGTCAGGAGCTTGTGTATCATGGATGAGGTCAGCCCTGCAGGTCGGCTTATCCTTGTGCTTGGGCTTCCAGCCAGAGGGACATGAACAAGTAGTTTCTAGACCCTCAGCCCACACATTGCCCTGAGAGACTCACTGCTGGTAGAGAATCACCCAGCCAAGACCTCATCCCTGGAGATGACCTCATCCAATTTGTCAGAGCCTCCATCATAGCAAAACCTGTGGACTTTGCTCCTGTGGTACAAATTTGAAACCAAGCATTTTCCCTTTTCCTCCTTTGATGCTTGGGGTTCTTTGGTGCATTTAAGCTTGCTATCAGTTTATGCATGATCCTGGGGTGATCCCAGCCAAAGCACTGTACCCCATACCCCTAGGAAAACCTGATATGGGTTACCACTGTCTGTGATGTCCCAGAGTTTTTTGTTTGTTTTTTGAGTTGGAGTCTCTCTCTGTTGCCCAGGCTGGAGTGCAGTGGTGTACTCACGGCCACCCCAGTGTCGACCTGCTGGGTTCCAGTGATACATCCGCCTCAGCCTTCCAAATAACTGGAACTACAGGTGCACACTACCATGCTTGGCTAATTTTTTATTTATTGTAGAGACGAGGTCTCGGCAAGTTGCCTGGGCTGGTTTCAAACCTGCGAACTCAGGCAATCCACTCGTCTTGGCCTCCCAAAGTGCTGGGATTACAGGCTGAGCCACCAAGCCCAGCGCCCCGGGGTTTTTGGTTTTTTTTTTAAATGAGGATCTCTGCGGCCCAGGCTGGAGTGCAGTGGCATGATCACGGCTCACCACAGCCTCAACTTCCTGGGCTTAAGTGATCTTTCCACCTTAGCCTCCCAAGTAGCTGGGACTACAGGTGCGCACTGTTATGCCAGGCTAATTTTTGAGTTTTTTGTAGAGACAAGGCTTCGCTATGTTGCCTAGCCTGGCCTTGAACCCCTGGGCTCAGGCAGTCCTCAGCCTCCCAACTTGCTGGGATTACAGATATAAACCAGTGTACTCAGCTTATATCCTGATAATTGTTAACAAAATTATGGTTTTGTTTTTCTGTGATGCACCTTTTTCATGTCATTCAACCCCTCCCTTTCATGAGGGAGGGCCGACGACTCCCCAGTGCTTCTCACTAACCCCACAGCTCACCATCTTAATCTTATTTCTTCACCTTGGTTTTTCACAAAATCTTATTTTTTTTCTAACTTATCACTGCCTCTTAAAACACATCTCCAGATCTGCCATTAACTACTGTCAAACTCATACTTTTAATACCCTTTACAACTTCTCCAGGAGATTATTATTGACCTTCCAACATTTCCAAACTGCCTTCTTCAGTAAGACCACTTGCTTAGATTTGGATATAGCGTGTTTGTCCCCTCCAAAGTGCATGTTGATTCTGATCCCCTTATGGGGGTTTTGGGAGGTGGGGCCTAGTAGCGGCATTTGGGTCATGGAGTGGATCCCTCATGAATGGCTGGATGCTGTTAGCTCTTGCCCTCTTGAGATTGGGTTAGTTCTTTGGGATGCCTTTGTTTCTGTGAGCACGGGTGTTATTAAGCCAGACACCCTTGTGTTTGCTCCCTGTTGACCTGCTCTGTCTGCCCTGTTTTGATGCAGCATAAAAGCCTCCAACAGAAACCGAGCAGGTACCAGTGCCATGCTTCTTGTCAGCCTGCAGATCTGTAAGCAGAGTAAATCTCTTCTGTGTAAATTACCCAGTTGCAGATATTCCTCTACAGCAGCACAAGACAGACTAAGACACCATGCAGAATGTTAAACTTGGCTACAGGCAGGACTGCATGTACCATGTGTACTGCTGTCTGTTTTTCTCCTTCTTACTCAATGTTTTGTGTTGTTTTGGACAACGTATGCCCTTCTGTCTCAAAATTATCACTGTTGTCAATCCATTGTTCTTGAGTGTGAGCTCAAACCATTCATGGACCAATTGTATTCATCTTGTTTCATTTTTTAATATTAGAATACATTGATGTCCTGAGAATCTTACTGGTTGGGACTAGATATCTCTCACCCCCGGGCTAGGTGATTCCCAAAGATGGTGAACAACTTGTTAGGGAACACCACTTCAGTGCACATCAACTGTCCAGTACCCATATGCCCAGCCACTTCCTTCACCTAGTGCTAGCACACTAAGCCAACATGTCCCCTGTCCTATGTCAGCCCAGGGCAAGGGACTGAGCAACTAGGGACATGTCTCATGTCCCTGAACCCCCCCAGCATTATTCAAATGAGCCAGCCCCAAACATTTCATCCTGCCTTGCCTTGCCTGTCCTGTGGACACCCCTGTAAAGGTGATGGTCCATGCTTTCTCCTTGCTCCTGCTTCCGCCTCCTGACACCATCACAGCTCCCATGGACCCATTGTGGGAGGGCATGGCCCCGTGTTCTGGTACTGTGAGCAATAAACTTATTTTTGTGGTATGAACCTCTCCATAGTCACCCAGTCACCTTTATGAGGTAACATACAGGCTCACTCAGCCTTACTACCACTGTACAGATCCCACAAGGTATGACCTACTGTAGGTTATTTTTTTACCTGTCTATGAAAGCTGCTGTTGACTTACTTCTGTGCAGATCATTCTTTTCCTCTTACTTGTTCAACCTTTTTAGGGAAGGACATTTTTTTCTAATCTGATTGTGAAAGTTTCTTCCTTAGGTTTTAGTTTGTATTCTTCTGATTGCTAATAGTATGATCATGTTTTTACTTACTTTGGCTATTTTCCTTTTTTGGTGAAAAACCTGGTTACATTTTTTCTGCTTTTTCTAATCTCTTTCAGAAATAACTAGTGAAGCTTTTGTGGGTGATGTGGTTCTCATCATTGTGAATTACAAGGCTGCAGTAAGCTTTCACTTTACATATTTTCACTGTTGTGATGATGTCATAAGGAAAAGGATTTCTTAATTTTGGCACATCCAAAGTTATACAACTTTTCTTGTTAGCCTGCCCTTGACCAGACACTTTATTTTACTTTAAGTCCTTACTACTTTACTTTCCACTATTTTTTATAGTTTCATTTCAGATTGATGTGCTTAATCCCTCTGGAATTGATTGTTCTTGATGCATCTATGTATGTCTAATTTCTCCCCACCCACTCCCGGACATAAAATTTTCACAACACCTCTTTTTGTGTGTTTGAAGAAAAAAAGTTCATTTAGCCCACAATTCTGGTGGCTGGGAAGTCCAAGAAGCATGTGCTGGCATTTGCTAGACTTAGCCCTAGTGCTGACAGGACTTTTTAGCACAGTGAGTGTGTGTGTGTGTGTGTGTGTGTTGGGGGGGGATGTCCTAATGCTAATGAGAGATATGGAGAGAATTAATTCCAACTATTTTTGTTTTCACCATTTGCTTGCCCCTAGCCTCCAGGCAATCTTGTGCTGGCAGTCACACATACCATTGACTTTGAGAACTGGACTGTGAGACCACCCACTCTGCAGGTAGACTAGCCTCTAGAGAGACATAAAAAGCACTGCAAAAAATGGAATTCACATTGAAGGCACAACCCACAGAATGTTGATTGAAACTTGCATGATGAATCCAGTTGGGTTAGTTGCCTGGTCTAAGTTTTCCATTGGATTTAAAGACCTGGAATGTCATCATATAATATTCAAAATGTCCAGAATACACTCTAAAATTATTGTGGTGTGACAATACCAAAAGGCCTCAGACTCCAGGGTTCTAGAAAAGGAGAAAGTGTGCAGTAAAAATGTTTGAAAAAAATGATCAGGAATTTCCCATGTTTGTGTAAGATATAAATTTACAGATCCAAGAAGTTCAGTGAACTCAAAACATGATGAACCTAACGAAAGTCAAGTGCAAACCTAGCATCACCAAATGGTGAAGGCTACAGACAAAATATTGACAGGAGACTGAGAAAACTGACACAATGTTTATAGCAGAACAACTCAATTGACTGGATTTCTCATCAGAAACCATAGAGGCTAAGAGGAAATGTAGGAACATTTTTAAAGTACTGCAACAAAAATGCCAACCCAGAATGCTGTCTGTGTCCAGCAAAATTATCTTTTAGGAATGAAGCCGAAATCAGGGTGATGCAGTGCTAAGAATCATTGCCTGAAGACCTGTTTTGTAAATTGTTAAAAGAATTTTTCACCTAATACATCAGACTGAATGGAGAAAACAAACGTTATTGGTAACAACCTTGAGATTCACTTTTAGAAGCCTTGGTTGCACCAAGTCCCAAATCTGTCATTTTGGGTTAGGGATTCAATTAGACAGTAGAGATTTTGGAACTCAAGGTTTTAGCTGGTAAGAATTTTGATCTTTTGGATATCAGCATTTGGGATTATGGCATTGGGGCTGTGTTTTTTAAGGATTATGAGCAGCCCTAGTTTTAGATTACTGGATGTGTGAAAACCTGAGTTTGATGCTGCCAACCGTTGTGGGTAATGGTGCTGTGAATTATGGTGTACACATATCAGAAAAGACCTGAGAATGGTCTGTTTACACCTCAGGCTGATTCTCAGCACAGAGATAGCCTACAACAACAACAACAGCAACCAAAACAATAAAAACAAAAGCTAGCAATCCCTGGAGAAGTGGAAAGTCTTACCACATTACTAGATCAGATGTACAGTTTTTAACAAAAAAAATGTCCAGGTTTACAAAGAAAGAATTATGACCCATTCAGAGGAAAAAAATAAATCAAGAGAAACTGTCCCTAAAAGAGACTTGGTTGTAGATCTACTAGACAAAGACTTTAAAACAACTGTCTTAAAGATAGTCAAAAAGCTACAGGGAACTGAAGAGCACAGGAGGTTAAAGCTGAAGTGAGCTGGGATTGTGCCATTGCACTCCAACCTGGGTGACAGAGCCAGACCCTGTCTCTAAAAAATAAAAATAAAAAAGGACAAAGTCCTAAAGTGCTGGGATTACAAGCTTGAGTCACTGCACCTGGAGAAAAAAAAAAAAAGGGATGAAGACCCTGAAAGAGAAGATGGAATTGCTGAACTGAATAAATATCCCTAGTCTGATTCCTGATAAGAGAATTAGAGTGTTCTACTCTTTAGCTCACGCATCCATTCCAAAAACATCAACAATTGAACTCCCACATTACTTGAGAAACAATATTGTTGCTGTTCTCTACAAGTAACACCAAAATTGCAGGGATGATTTCAGAACTGTGTGCCATGAGTCTGTACTACCGTGATGGAGACACTAGCTGAATTTATCAAAAGGAATACACAGTGGAAGCCCCATGTATGACAGCTTTAGTGAGGTATAATTTATGTACCAGAAAACTCCCTAACCCCTGCAACTCCCATTGTGATCATTCTGAACATTTTTATCAGCCCAGGGAATTCTCCCATGCCTGCTTCTGGTTAATCCTTTGCCTGTCCCCAGCTTTGGGCCACTGTGAACCTGCTAGGATCTGTCTCTTTGAATCTGTGGAATCTGGGTGTTTCCTGCAAATGGAATCATCCAGTATGCAGTCCTTGCAGGCGTCTTCTTTCACTGAGCACAGTGTTTTCAAGGCTCTTCCATGTTGTGGCATGTATCAAAACGTCATTTCCTTTTATTGCCAAATACTATTTCATGATATGCATAATGACAATTTGTTTATCCATTCCCTGTTGACGGACTTTTGGGGTTTCAACATTTTTTGGCTGTTAGGATCATGCAACTGTTAACATTTTGTGTTCAAGTCTTTGTGTATCATATTACTTCTCTTGGGGTCAATGGTAAATGTATGTGTTTTAAGAAAGTACCAAACTATTTTTCAAAATGGCCAACAATTTTACATTCCCACCAGCAGTGTATGTTCCTGAATTATTAAAGCTGATTTTTTTCTGGTCCCCTTTTTCCTTCAAGACTCATTTTTCAATAGAAATTTTTTCGGGTATTGAGGATCCCACGCCCATGTTTCAAAATTGTGCATGTGGTTTTTTTTTTTTTTTAAACAAGGTTAAATGCTTTTTAAGCCTCTTAAGTTTCTTTTTTTTTTAGTTGGAGTCTCACTCTCACCCAGGCTGGAGTGCAGCTCTTAAATTTCTTAATTCCAACTCTTTGCCATCAGACAAGGATTGGCCAGCTGGCTTCTGTCTTTGTAAATAAAGTGTTATTGGCACACAGCTACACCTGTGGTCTACAGGTCTTGGATGACTGGCTTTGTTCTACAGCAGCAGAGTGCAGTGGTTGCAGCAGGGATGGTGTAGCCCATCAAGCCTAAAATACTGTCTGCTCATTCGCAGAGAAAGCTGGCTGGCCCTTGCCTTAAGTGGTAGAAGGTTTAGAAATCTGCCCAAAACACAAAAAGTTAATCAACCGTTTTGGAGGGTGGTGAGTCGAAGGAAGTATAACGGGTGGACTTGGCCTGGAATGGTAAACGAGCCTTGCAAGTTACCTCTAGCACAGTGACCATATCTGGTGTGGCTGCCTGCACAGCTCATGGGAGCCCACAGATCACACGCACACACACCCACCCACCCACACACTCCCAGAGCCCAGGGTCTTGAGCACAAGTAGGATTATAACCAAACAACTACAGCACCCAGCAGCAGGGAGGATGGGCTTCTGGCTGCGGTAAGGAGGATCCAGGAGGGCAGCATCGAACCTGGGGCTTGAGGGATGAGTACGAGCTCTATAGGCAACAGTGGGAAGGAAGGTGTCCCAGGCAGTGGGCCTAGGGGAATAAGGGGGTGTTGGTGGAGGCGAGTGACGGAGGGAACTTGGGCGTGCAAAGGAGCAATCGGTGAGATGGGTCGTGGGGGAGGAGGGTGTGGGAACGCTGACGCTGCACATCGTTGGGGTGAATGGCGTGGAAGGAACGAGGAGGGGGAGCCGGGAGCAAGCCCTGGAATCCTCCCAGCGTCCCAGGGTGGTTCCGAAGCTCGCTTGTGGGATGCCGCAGCTTCTGGTGTCCCGGAAGTCCCACCCATCACCTGCCCCGCTCTGCACCCACAGGCCGGCGCTGGACCTGGGAGTCAGCAAGGAACAAACCCGGCCCTGGTGGGCTCCACCCAGGGCGGGAGACCCTGAATAAACAGGGCCGGGAGCAAAAGGCCTCGCGAGCTGCGGAGGATCCCTGGCGGGCGGCAATGACCCATAGGATGCGAGGCGCCGGTGGACACGGTCCGAAGTCGCGGAAGAGGGGCAGCCCTGGGAACCGCCCATGCAAAGGCCCGGAGGTCGGGGCGCCCCTGCCGAGTTCCAGGAATAGGACCTGGAGGTGAACGGATCCTGTCCGGTCCCCAGCCTGGCCCCCACCACGCCTTTTCCCGCAGCTCCTCCTCCCCTACTCTGGACTTCTGCAGGCCCGGGCGTCTGGGGTCAGATACTTGGACCCCTCCCCGCCAGAGGGCTTCCACCAGGTGTCACTCAGTCCTCGGCCCCGCCTCTGGCCTCGCCCCACCTGCACAGGTGCTGTGGCTGGACCCCGCCGCCTGCCCACTCGTGTTGCGCTCACGTCTACGTCGCGTCTCCGGCCCTGCCCCACCCGCACGCGTGCTCTCATCCGGTCCCGCCCCGTGCTCTTCTGGCCCCGCCTCTCCGCACATTTACCACAATGAACCCTGCCGCTGAGCCTCGGTGCTGTCATTCAGCTCCAGGTCCCGCCCCGGCCCCGCCTCGCCCGCTCCCTGGCGACTAGGCCCCGCCGACGCCCCCGCGTGGCCGCTCGATCCACGGCCCCGCCCCCGCCGCTGACCCCGCCCGCACTCTCACCGGAGCTGGGGCCGGCCCGCCCGCACGTGCTGTCACTCAGCGCTAGCCCCGTCCCCTCGGACGACCTCTGCCCGCCCAGGCCGGGCCTTGGGACCCCTTGGCGGCCCCGCTCCCTCCCCGCTGGCGCCTTCCACGCGGCCCCGCCCCGAGGTCGGCCTCCCTCCCCTCTCCCAGGGCTGGTCCGCTGTGGCGCTCCGCGCGGTGCCGACCGCCGTCGGGGGATAAGGGGCTGCTGCGCCGGCTTCAGAAAGACCTTCGGGACCACATCCTCAACTACGACGAGCAGGGAGGCGGGGAAGAGGACCGGGGCTCCCTACGGTGAACCCGGGGAAAAGCGGGCGGGGCTGGAAGCGCCGGTCCCGGGAAGGATCCCGGGAGCCTCCCACGGGCTCTCCTCGGGGCCCCGCCTGGGCCACGGGTGACCAGGGCTCCGCGCCTCCTACGACGTCAACCAGCTGCGCCGCCCCGCGGAGCTCACGGCCCCGAGCGAGCGCACCCCCAGGACTGCTGCCGCGACGCCCCCTACGGCCGCGCGCCCCCCCGACGCAGCCCGCGTGTGCCAGCCAACCCCGCAGACATCGCCGACTTCATCAGTGAGGTGGGTGCTCCTGGCGACACGCAGGGACGCACGCATGCGCAGGTGCACACACATACTTGCACAGGTGCGCACATGCACGTGCACGTGGGCAGTCACAGGTAAACACACATGGGCACATAGTGCATGGACATGGGCACGCATGCACACAGACGCGTGTGTGCACGGGTGTGGACCTCTGGCCAGGTCCCCACTCCACTCCGCTAGCCGGAGCCGTGGGCTGCCCTGGGGCTGCCCCTCATGGACGAGGATGCTGGAGGGACCGCAGGTGCCCTGGCTGCAGGCTGGAGCCCAAGTGGGGGGTGGCACGCCTGAGGGAAGAGTCAGGGAGGACACCACGTCCCACAAAGCCTTTATCTCCAGACTCGGGGGTGGCCAGGGCCTGGTGGTGACATTTTCACGCTGTCCCACGGTCCTCCTGCACTGAGACGTGGGCATCTGTGGGGGTGTGTCTGTCTGGCTGTGGTCACCCTGTACCGTTGTCTCAGGTACTCCGCGGTGCGCCGGGTCTTGAACGGAACGTCCCCATCCTGGCTCTCAGGACCAAAGGCAGGACTAGGGCTGCTCTGGGGTGTGGCCGGCTCACCAGGGCTGGGCAGACAACAGCAGGGGCAGGTGGCCCTGGCGGAGGCAGCCGCGCAGGAGCGGGGAGCGGCACAGGCAGTCAGTGTCCTGCAGGGACGGGCAGCAGCAGGACACAGAGCTGGGCCAGGATGGCGAGGGAAGTGAAGAAGCCCCTCCAGCCATGCATGGCATCCAGGGGGCTGACCGCATGGCCCGGGGACTCCATGCCCCTGCGGGAGAGAGTTTGGCGGGCAACACACACGTGTGTGATTCCTAGTGTGGGTCTGCGGGCAGGCAGACCCCAAAGCCGGTGGGGGGGGGGGGGTTGGAGCCAGCTTTTAGCAGAACTTGAGGCACCATGACTGGTGAAGACAACTTGAAAAATTGATTTTTTATTTTTTGAGTTGAGGTCTCACTCTGTAGCCCAAGCTGGAGTGCAGTGGCACATCGAGGATACCCTCCTGGGCTCAGGCATCCTTCTGCCTGAGCCTCCTGAGGAACTAGGACTATAGGCACACGCCACCACACCTGGCTAATGTTTTTATTTTTGTAGAGGCAAGGTCTTGCTATGTTGCCCAGGCTAGTCTTGAGCTCCTGGGCTCAAGCAATCCTCTCATCTTAGCTTCCCCAAATGCTGGAATTACAAGGGTGAGCCACTAGGCTGGCCAAAAATTGACTTGGAAAATCAATTCTCAGCAGGACATGGTGGCTCACACCTATAATCAGCAATTTGGGAGGCCAAGGTGGGAGGATTGCTTGAGTCCAGTAGTTCAAGACCAGCCTAGGCAACACAAAAGACCCCATCGCTAAGAAAAATGGTGAAATTAGCTGGCAGTGGTGGTGTGTACCTGTGGGTCCCCAACTTGGGAGGCCGAAGAGGGAGGATTCTCTGAGCCTAGGAGGTTAAGGCTAAGGTGAGCCATGATCATGCCACTTCACTTCAGCCTAGGAGATGAAATGAGCCCAGACTCAAAAAATAAATTAATTCAACCAGGCACGGTGGCTCATGACTGTAAGTAATCCTAGCACTTTGGGAGGCAGAGACAAGAGGATTACCTGACCCCAGGGGTTTGGGACCAGCCTGGGCAACTTGGTGAGATCTCATCTTTACAATAAATAAAAAAAATTAGCCAAGCATGGTGGTGCTGTAGTCCCAGCTACTTGGAAGGCTAAGGCAGAAGGATTGCCCAAGCCCAGCAGATGGAGGCTGCAGTGGCCGTGAGTATGCCACTGCACTCCAGCCTGGGCAACAGAGTGAGACTCTGACTCAAAAAAATTAATCCATTAGTGTGTATATATATATATATATATATATATATATATATTTTT
>CAUYQG010063923.1:0-11090 GCA_963574415.1 Tarsius wallacei
TAGACACTCCATATTTTTTATGGCAATGAGATCTGTCCTCATGTAAAAGTATGCTGCTCACTGAAAATGGAAAGAACTTACAGAAACATACTCTTTGGAGTCAGAAAGATCTGGGTTTCAACTCTACCCTAATTGTTGACCTTGAGCACGTTTTCTCTAAATCTAAGCTATGTCATCTAAAATAGGTATGATGGCTGGGCACGAAGGCTCATGCCTATAATCCCAGCACTTTGGAAAGCTGAGATGAGAGGACTGCCTGAGCCCACGGGTTCGAGACCAGCTCTGCAACTTGGTGAGACTTCATCTCTACAATAAATAAAAAAATGAAAGCCGTGCTTGGTGGCTCAGCCTGTAATCCCACGCTTTGGGAGGCTCAGGTGAGTGGATTGCCCGGGCAACTTGGCGAGACCTCATCTCTACAATAACTCAAAAAATTGGATGGGTGTGGTAGCGCGCGCCTGTAGTTCCAGCTCCTTGGAAGGCTGAGGCGGAAGGATCGCCGGAGCCCAGCAGGTCGAGGCTGCGATGGCCGGGAGCGGCCACTGCACTCCAGTCTGGGCGACAGAGTGAGACTCCTACTCAAAAAAAAAAAAAACAAAAACTATTTTAATGGTACCCACCTCATAAAGTTGTTGGAAAATTAAGTTGCGGAAAGTACTTAATCTAGTGCCCAACCCAAGGTAAGTGTTTAGCAATGTTACATATTTATTTTCTCGTGAATAAGTTACTAATGGTTCTTACGTTGGAACACTCAATAAATAAATAAATATGTATATAGCAAACATTCATTAGCAATTTTATATGCAAGGCATCATTTGCTTACTCCAGATTATCTACTTAAGTCTCTACAGCCACCCCAGTGAAGTAGATATAATTATTTCCCTTTTATTTATTTATTTGTTTGTTTGTTTATTTATTTATTTATTTGAGTTGGAGTCTCACTCTGTCGCCCAGACTGGAGTGCAGTGGCCGCTTCCGGCCACTGCAGCCTTGACCTGCTGGGCTCCAGCGATCCTTCCGCCTCAGCCTTCCAGTAGCTGGAACTACAGGCGCGCGCTACCACGCCCAGCTGATTTTTGATTTATTGTAGAGATGAGGTCTCGCCAAGTTGCCCAGGCGGGTCTCGAACCCGCGGGCTCAGGCAATCCACTCACCTCAGCCTCCCAAGGTGCGGGATTACAGGCTGAGCCACTGAGCCCGGCTATTATTTCCCTTTTACATCTGTGGAAACTGAGGCTTCAAAAGTCTAAGTTCTTTGCACCTGGCTCTCCCCCTGTAACTGATGTAGGAGGGATTTAAATTCAGAAGGCATTTGTTCCAAAATCTCTGTGGGGTCACTATGCAGTATGACCTCTTTTAATTGCATGATAATTTAAATCCCACCCTGGTGTTACAGAAGAGAGATCTGCACCAGACTCTGCAACTGGATACAAGGGGTTATCAGTGCTAAGATAACCCATTGTATCCTTTTGATCCTGGGAGAGAGTTGGTGCCAAGAGCAGTCAGAACCCTGGGGCTCATTTCCCATAAAGCCAGGAGCCCCATTCTAGTGATCGGAAGGAGGAAAAGGTCACCAGGGACTGAAGTCATGCAGGGAGTTGGACCTTGTAGGGTTGCATGAAATTCCGGTGACTGTAGAGATGTCGGGGAAGACAAGACCATAGCAGTGGTACCCAGAAGCTCACGCATCACACTTGGGCTAACTGATTGGCTAAACAGCTTGGAGTGCCAGACAGATGTCTGTGGAAAGGGTAAGTAGGAAATGGGGTGGCCAGGCATCATTCGAGGTTTGATCAGAGGAGCAGAACCCTCAGGAGTGGTTTACTAGAGGGGTAGCCCTGATGCAAGCAGGGGAGCCTGTGGAGGAATGATGCCAGGCTGCCGCTTGTGAGTCTGATGTTGGTTTTGCCATCTTCGCAGGTAGACATTGGCAGTCAGGAAGGATAGCTGGTTAGGAAACAGGAAAGGGCGAGAGTCCTTGAGGACTGAAACCCTCAAGAACAAACCGAACTCCCATTGGCCTCTCACCACCCCCGGCCTCGCTGACTTGGGGTGACGTGCAGGAGAACAGGTGCCCTTGGTTCTGGAGCTGCCCATACAGCTGACCCTGGGCTTGGAAGAGAAACAGAATATCTGACAGGAGCCCAAGGAACTGCAGCCGACAGCTGGGAGATTCACGGTGTTGTGTGTGAGCCACCACAGCTGAGACCATTCCGACCTTCAGAACATCAAAGATGGTTCCTCACTTCGGCCTTCCAAATACCACGCACATTTCTCTTGTGGGCAACACTGACCTGGAACTCTTTGGGGAAAAGCATTAAGGGAATGTAGTTCCAGTTGATCACAGCGTTCAGCTACAGAGTTATAACTTTATTCTGCGGGCAGTGAAAACATACAAGCTTTTGACAAAAGCATCCATTTGGTGAAACTGGTATTTTGGGAAAGATTAACTTTTGTTGTATAAAATGGTATGGAGATGAAAATGGAGAGAATGTAATTAAAAATTTATTGTAATAGTCCAGGTATGAGATTATAGAGACTTAAATGGGAAGAAAACAGAAATTAGGTGCCAGATTCTAGAATCATTCTAGAAGGATTTTAGAACTTGCTAAGCAGCTGAATCAGAGCATGAGGGCAATGATGGAATTCAGAATTTTTCCGAGGCATTGAGCCCAGGTGATGAGGATTGTGGACCTTGATAGAAAATTACTTGCTTAAAAACGGTTCTATTCTGTTAGACTAGCTATCCTACTCTATTGAAATGCATTATGGTATTCAGAGAATTTTAAAAGTTTGTCACACCTGAACGGTTTAAAACTGCAGGACAGCAAAGAAGTGAAGGATGATCTGAGAGTACTGATTGAAGAGGGGGGAGGAAATCTCACTCCATTGTCAGTGAATTTGGTTCAGAGGATGCTTGTCTGGTAGAGGGTGGTTGAGTCCAGAGGTCTCCTGCAGGAGGATGGCCGTCCCTCCGGGTCTTGTGCTTTAGAGGGAAAATAAGGAGAAATGTGTATGGAGTAAGATTTCTTAATCTTAGAACACAAATTCTTCATCCGGGTTTCTTAGATTCCTTTGAGTTTCAGGAAGCTTGTGGGTTTCTCAAGTGTTCGGTGTTTGGTGAGGTGTTTAAATAAAATGTCGAGGAGACCACTGATTCGAATTGAGCTTCCTCACTGGACCCCAACAGATCCAACCAAATGGAGTTCACTCATGCTCAGGTGCCACATCAAACCGAAACCAAGTTGTTTAGGTGACCATCTGAGAAAGCAGAAGAGAGAGGTAACAGCTGAACCTTCAAGTAGGCCAGTGTTAGCAAAACAGGAAGAGGGCCCCTCTGTTTTAAAAACCCTTCCAAGGAACCTAACCTGATGTCAACCAGTCCATTTTTTTTTTTTTGGTATTATGCTGTTTCCTTGTTCCTGCTCAGCTACTTTACAAAAACGGACTACCCTGCCATGCCTGGCATAGCACCTCTCTATTTTTAGATGAGATGCTAAAATCTCATGAATCATAAATAAAAGCCAATTAGATTATTTAACTAAATGTGTCAAAATTTTATCTCTTGACAGAAGACATTAATTTTTTTTGGCAGAGCGGGGAAGGCAGACAGGACTATGATTTTCATGAGATTTTCAAAGGCATCTGATTTCCAAACAGACGAAGAATATTTCCCATGGAGAGAGACCATTGAGCGTGGGTCCTGGCTCAGTCCACACTCAGCTTCATTCTGTATCCAAGTTTCGATTCAGGGACTGAGACCTGTGGGCAAAGGGAGAGAGAAGCCCAGAAAGTACAAGAAGTAATGGGAAACTAACTCCTGATGGAGCAGGGGCCAACTTCTGACAGTTTCCTCCTTTTTCTTTCTTGTTAAATGAAAATAGAAAGCAGGTAGAAGGAGCAGCGGCTGAAGGCCTGTTTATTTCACAAGGGCTGTTCTTTTGTGCGTACCATAGCAGGTGCATAACCAATGTACACTAAGTACTTGTCAGAAGGCTAATTGATGAAGGGACTCTTTCCAAAATTCCTGCTTGGGACTCAGACATTAAGGCCATCTAAAAGCAAGCAAACTGCCCTTTGTCAGATACTGCTTCCTGCTTCTGACTGTAATCCCCTGTGCCGAGCTCACTAATTGGCTTGTTTGCCTTAAGTTCACTTTATGCTAAGCACTGACCAATCACAGGAATAGCAGATCCATTCTAACAGAACTGCCATGCACAATTGCTGCTTTTTGGCTTCCCAGCATCTAAATTTACTTCCTATTTGTGGCGAATCTCTCATTAGTACAGGTGGGAGGCAGGCCTCTACCTTCCACTAAAAGAAACCAGAGTGGAAGGGTGAAGACACACGACCAGTGTGGGCCAATCAGATTCCCACTAGAGACTTCGACCCTTGAACCAGGGAATGTCGGAACAGCGAAATGGTGATATTTGACTCACGGCCATGGAGGGATTTAGCAGTGGTACTTGTGTGGCTTTAGTGTCCAGCATTGGGGCTGGGGAATTATTTGATCATGGTTGATTTCTGGCAAGCTAGTTTCTACTGCCTGGCCTCCCTGGATGCCTGCTTCATTCAAATCCCGTTTCTCCAGGCCTCTTGACCATGTTGCCAGAGACCTGATATCCTTCCAACTTTTTATAACTTTTTGTATGAGTTAACCAGATTTGATTTCTGTAGCTTGCAATTAGGAACACTGAGCAATAGAGGAAAAGAAAAAATAGTCTCTCAAGTCCTTTAAATCCCCTTCACCGTGCAGCATAGGTGGAAACGGAGGCTCTGCCCCTGAAATGACTCTTTTAACAGTTAATGTTACACATCAACTTGACTGGGTCACAGAATGACCAGATGTTTGACCCAGTACTACTCTGGGCGTTTCTGCAAAGGCATTTCTAGATGAGATTAACATTGAAATCTGTAGACTGAGTAAAGCTGCTATAATAAAGTTCCGAACTTCTAAACAGCAGTTTATAAGCAGTTCTAGAGGCTGGAAGTCCACCATCCTCAACCATATGAATCCTTCCTCTTTCTTGTTAAGTGAAAATAGCACGGTCAGGTTCTGGGGGTGAACCTCCAGAAACTGCCGACTTCTTGTATCTTCACATAGTGGAAAGATACAAGTGGAAATCCCTCTGCAATCTCCCTAATAAGGGCACTAATCTTACTTATGAATGCTCACCCTCATGACCCAATTATCTCCCAAAGGCCCCACCTCCTAATACCATCACCCTGTGGGTTAGTATTTCAACATATGAATTTTGGAAGGACACAAACATTCAGTTCATAAACACCTTCCCTAACATAGATGGATCCCATCAAGTCAGTTGAAGGCCTAATTAGAACAAAAAGACTGACCCTCCCATGAGTAAAAGAGAATTCTTCCTGCCTGACTGCCTTTGGACTGGAATACCATCAGCTTTCCTGGTTCTCAGGCCTTTAGGCTCAGACTGGAACTACACCACTGGTTCTCCAGGGTCTCCAGCTTGTTGACTCATCCTGCAGATCTTGGGATTTGCCAGCCTCCATGATTCCATGAGCCAATTCCTTATAGTAAATCTCTTTATATGTCTCTATCTGTATTTATATATTATCTCATATTGGTTCTGTTTCTCTGGAAAACTCTGACAAATACAACTCTCCATTGGACTGCCCTGTTAAGCGAGCAATGTCTGTCTAGCACAAGGATCTAACCATCTAATCTACAGGGATCTCATGGTAGATAGGGTGTCAAGTTTCAGACTAGGGTTTCCCCTACAATAAGGAATAGGCCACTTAGAGTAAAGGTAGGATTTCTGTCCTGACCTTCTGGCTAAGTGTTCCCTTTCTCTCTTTCTCTCTCTCTATATCTTTGGTTGGTTTTCTTTGACTTTGGGCTGGTTGATAAGATGTTCTCTTCTTTGGACCTAAAGTATCACATACATTTATACATTTCTGTCTCTTCTTTTTGAAATGAATCTTTTTTTTTTTTTTCTTTTTGAGTAGGAGTTTTACTCTGTCACCCAGGCTGGCGTGCAGTGGCATAGTCATGGCCATCACAGCCTTGACCTACTGAGCTCACATGATCCTTCTACCTTTCACATAGCTGTAACTACAGGTACATGCCACAACACTCAACTAATTTTTTTTAATTTTTTAATTTTAGAGATGAGGTCTCACCAAGTTGCCCAAGCTGGTCTTGAACCCCTAGGCTCAGGTAGTCATCTCATCTTGATTTCCCAAAGTGCTGGGATTACAGGCGTGAGCCACTGTGCCCGGCTGGGTTTCTTCTTTTTAACGTTGCCAAACTATCTTCCTCTTCAAGTATTTATTAGGTCTCACATCACTGGGCAGAACACTAAGATTAGTATTTTCTCTTCTTTTCGATTTTTTTTTAATTGCAAATCTGTGAAAGATGGTGGGAAAAAGAAATAAAAACTATCCAAGTTAACTCTATTACCTTAAGGGTTTGAATTGTCAGATTCTCGGCAACATGAATTCCCCATCTACATCTTGATTGCCCCATTCCCTCTGTAGGTTCCACATTGTGTTTAGTTTTGTTTTCCCTTCTTTGTTCTCCTCCCTTTCTTGAGATGGTGCAGTCTTGCCATTTCAATATTGAATCATGTGATCTGACCCCCTGGGGATCTGTTCCCAGCCGGTGCCCTGAGAAGGTGAGTTGTCTGTGAACGTCCTCTGGGCATCTCCCAAGCTTCATCACCCTTAGCAAATGCCCACTGGCAACTGCAACCATTGCATACGGTCCCAGTCTCTAGCCTAAAGCCCCACACCCAGAAATCTCTGTTGGAAGAAACTATAGAAAGTAAATAGGGCCATACAAATTAGGAGGAAGGTCACTGGGGCAAATAAAAGCATATTTAAATAGGAAAATTGCATCCCAGTGTAGATATAATCCCCATCTTACATATTTTGAACATTAGCAATACCATTCTAGGGCAAGATAGTAAATCATTATTTTTTGGTCACACTATCAAACTTTATGGCAAGTTACAGTCAAGCAACCGAAATCCTTCTATTATAATTTGTGGCTCACACCTGTAATCCCAACACTTTGGGAAGCTGAGGCGGGAGGATTGCTTGAGCCCAGGATTGCTTGGAACCAGCCTAGGCAACATAGTAAGACCCTGTCTCTACAAAAAAAATTTTTTTAAAAATTAGCCAGGCATGGTGGCAGGAGCCTGTAGTCCCAGCTAATTGAGAGACTGAGGCAGAAGGATCTGCTGAGCCCAGGAGGTTGAGACTGCGGTGAGCACTCCAGCCTGGGAGACAGAGTGAGACCCCAACTCAGAAATAAATCAATAAAATAATTTATGCTCACACAATCATCTAGAGGGAGACTATTCTGTAACGAGCAGGAATTAAGAAACCTGAAATTGAGAAATCTGGAATTCGGTGCCAGCTTACTTTTCAAGAATTTATTTTGTACATGTAGCCAAGTCACATTTTTGATAACTCATTATCTTACTTTTATTCACTTCTAAAATGGAAGCAATAACATTACATTACTTTATCAGAGGTGAAGATACTATATAGAAATTTGGAAATGATGTCACTTATGATAGTGCTAGAGAAGTAAATCTCCTGAAACCAAATAGTCCTATTTGCTAACAAACAGCATTTCTAGACAGTTATCAAAGCCTAGACCTTAGCCAGCATGTGACAAAGAATTCAAAATTGTTTTCTGCAAAGGCTTGAACTTGTTTTTGGATCCTCTATGGAAAAGACAAACTTCTCAGAGGAGCCAAACATTTGCTGGGACTTTAGATAAAAGAGGTTCATTGTGTCTAAATGTTCTCTTCTCTGGAAGAATATGAAAGTAAGGAATTTGGGCTACAACATAAAAAAAAATTATTTTGTAATCAGCATGGACTTTGGAATCAGAGAATACTGGTGTCAAAATCCAACCACTATTTTACTGGTTGTATTAACTTGGCCAGGTTATTATTTAATTTCTCTGAGACCCAATCTTTTCATATATAATAAGAATAAAAGTATCTTCTTTAAAGATGGCCGGAAGGATTTGCTGAAGTCACGCTTATAAATGCCGGATGGACTTCCTGGCACACATTAACGCACAATGTCTGTTCCCTTCTCCTTTCCTGTATGAAGAATTTTTAAACAACACTAAGGACTTAATCAAGGATAATAGGAGAACTATTGGTCTATGAGTAGAATTAGGTGCTGTCTTAGTTCATCTCTGGGGTATTATAACAGAATACCTGGGACTTGATAATTTATAAAGAACAGAAACTTATTTTCTCAGTTCTGGAGGCTGGGCAGCCCAAGATCAAGGTGCTGGCAGGGTCAGTTGTCTGGTGAGGGTTCATTCTCTGCTTCCAAGATGGTGCCTTGAGCACTGTATCCTCCAGAGGAGAGGACTGCTGTGTCCCCACATAGCAGAGGGGCAAAAAAAGGTGACCTCCCTCCATAAAGTTCTTTTATAAGGGCATCTAATCCCATTCATGTCCTAGCAAAGGCCACACCTTCCAAACTGTTTCATTAGAGATTTTTGGATTTTTTTTTTTTAGTTGGAGTCTCACTTTGTCGCCCAGGCTGAAGAGCAGTGGCACGCTCACAGCCACCCCAGCGTCAATCTGCTGGGCTCCAGCAATCCTTCTACCTCAACCTTCCAAGTAGCTGGAACTACAGGCGTGCACTACCACACTCGGCTAATTTTTTATTTATTGCCAATTCGCCCGGGCTGGTCTCGAACCCACGGGCTCAGGCAATCCATTTGCCTCAACCTCCCAAAGTGCTGGGATAACAGACTGAGTCACCTGGCCGCATTAGAGATTTTCAACATGAATTTTGGAAGGAACAAAAACATTTAAACTGAATCTGTATCTTGAAAAAATGTGACCTCAATTTAAAAACTAATCTCGCAACATTAGCTAATATTGACCAATAAAGAGGAAAATTTGGATCACAGTTCACATTTCCAAAAATTCCAAAAGTTTATAAGAATGAAACTTTTTTTTTTTTAGACAGCAAGATTTATTGAGAGGATAGAAAAGCTCCCACAGTGGGAGGGGACCCGAGGGGGTTGCCCACTTTTTTTTTTTTTAACTAACTTTTCATACTGAAAAATAACTACTTTTTTTGTTGTTGCTGTTCTGTTTTGTTTTTCCACTCCTGGTCTTATAGAGCTGCCTGAGTAACAAAAGGAATTCCTTCACTTTTCTTAACTTAGCTTCCAAATGGGGGAATGAGGGATTTATTTTATTTTGCTGGGCAGTCAGTGCAATGTGTTTGGGGACTTAGGGGGCAGAAGACTGGTACATCTGAAATATTACTGTTGACAAGTAAATAAACATTAAAACCTTCAATGCTCTGCTCATCACTTAATTAAAAAAGCTGTGTAGCTATATAACACATAAACTCATGTAAATTTCTTGCAAATTAAATATCCATTCATTGTGACTGCCACCCTTATTTTAACATTTTACTTAGAAGACAATCCTCAAACGTACCAACTATAAAAAACAAACAAATTGCTGTCTTTGGGTAGATTTTAAAAAATAGAAGAAGAAATAAAAGCCAAAAAAATGATGCAGGGAGGAAGCCACCTACTACCCTCTTAAATCTTACTTTAACTTCCCGGGCTAGGAACAGCGAAGATTAGCAGGCATGCTTGGTTTTGATGGTATTTGTAGGGCTTCAGATAAAACAACATAGTTCTTTTTTTTTTTGGAATTGGTTACTTCAAACATATAACTCAAGACCCTTCTTAACAAAGAGGAGTGAAAGTAAAAAGAAAGCTGTATCTCTCTGCACCAGCCTCCACCTCCCACCCCATCAGACTGAAGGTCTTGAAAACTCACAAGACCACACTGAAAATGCACACACCCCCAGGAAGAGCATTTGGAGGCTGCCCCATGGCCCAAGGTCCCAGGCGTTCCAAGACCGAGCTACACTTGTCAAATACCCACCTGCCATGAGCTTGTTAGCTCACCAGGTCAGCATCACGCTTTCCCAACCATGGAGCCCACTGTGAAGAAGAAAGGAGACAGAACCATGCTGGCATTGATCAGGTATGACCAGGCCAACAAGCAGGAGAGCAAGCAGGGTCTGAACAAGCCGTTGCCACGGATGTGGTCTGGGCCAGAGCTATGGAGAGGCAGCAATGGAGAGGAGAGATCAGACTTGCCCCAACTGCATCATACCGGGTGATCAATAAAGGTCATATCGACACAGCTGGCTTGTCTTAAATACAGTGCATTTTTCCCATTGGGGAAGAAAGGAGATAACCCGCCCTAGACTGACATAAAGATAAAGCTTAACCAACATGCTTACTAGACCTGAAATTTTCCATTGCCCGTCAAAGCTATTGGCCAGAAATTTTAAGAGGAAACTGGCTCTGGGCTCTGTTTCCTAGATCCACAGCTATTAGAGTTAACTGTACTCAGACAGCCACTTCCAGAGTCAACTCCATCTGTCCAGAGCTGATTGAGTCATAAAATAGCTAGGAAGTCACTGGAAAACGCAGTCAATGTGATCTGAGGGCCACAGTGGAGAAGACAAGAGTGCCTGGAACTTTCTGGTCAAGTACTGTTAGTGACCAAGTCGCTGGGAGTCATTTGAACTGTCTTTCCATGGCAGATTTCACTCCTGCAGAGGCTGGGAATTCTGTGACCCCCCCTCTGACATCCATCACGTCTCTTTATCATCCTTCTTTCTTTCAGGGTTAATGTTTCAAAGCTACTTTATTAAAGTCCCGGCCCCATGAGGTGTGCTTTATATCCATGACTTCATTTAATCATCACAGCCAACCCATGAGGTAGGTACTAGAATTAACTCCATTTTAAACAGGAGGAAACCAGCCGGGCTCGGTGGCTCAGCCTATAATCCTGCGCCTTTGGGAGGCTGAGGTGAGTGGATTGCCTGAGCCTGCGGGTTCGAGACCCGCCTGGGCAAGCAAGACCTCATCTCTACAATAAATCAAAAAATTAGCCGGTCGTGGTAGTGCGCGCCTGTAGTTCCAGCTACTTGGAAGGCTGAGGCGGAAGGATCGCCGGAGCCCAGCAGGTCGAGGCTGCGGTGGCCGGGAGCGGCCACTGCACTCCAGTCTGGGCGACAGAGTGAGACTCCAACTCAAA
>CAUYQG010063925.1:0-64254 GCA_963574415.1 Tarsius wallacei
AGGGATTGGAGCAAAAGAATATGGGAAACAGAAATTTGGAAAAGTTGTTATCAAAGTAATGATATTTTAGACAAATATTGAACTCTAGTTAAAGACAGGAATGTAAAAGTATATGGGGAGAATTACACAGATGTCCACAATTTACTCTGAAATATATATTTTAAAAGGTGGATTAATGGATAGATAGAATTTCGATGGATAGATAGATGATAAAACAAGCAGAGTAAAATGTTAATGTAGAATCCAAGTAGAAGGTTGTATCTTCTTTCAAATTTGTTGTTGCTTTGAAAGCATTTCAAAATAAAAGGGTGGGAGTGTGTGGATATAAGAACATTTAGTATATTACGGAATTTGGTGTGAAAACAGCTCCAATTCTCCAATTCTTCACCTCTCCCTTTTGCAGTACAACTTTGTAACTTCTCCTATTGTCTTCTTATTTTCCCCTTCAGTCTGAGCTGGTCCTGTGACCCTCTTTCACCAATAGAAAGAAAATGATTGTGTGCCAGTTCTGAGCCTAGGTCTCAAGAAAGACTTATGTACATCTACCCTTATTTTTGGAGCACTGCTTTGGCTACAAGAACAAGTGCAGGCTAGCGAGCTGGAACATGAGAGACCATAATGAGCAGAGCTGAATCCTTCCATCCTGGAGCAGGAACTTCAATCAGGAAGTTGTTTGTAGACCATTAAACAAGACCAACCAAGATTAGCAGAGCCCAGCCCTGATCAGGAAAACCACTCAGTCAACCTGCAGATTTGTGAGAAGTAATAAATGCTTGTTGATTTTAAGCCACTGTGTTTGGAAAGGGCTTGTTACACAGTATCATTGTGGCAATAGATAATTGATACAGTATACATAATCTTCAAGAACTCAAGGCATTAAGAAGGAATTATTATATGATATATCCTTTCCAGAAATAGAATATATATGAGAAAACAATCCTTCCCAGCCCTACTCAAGTCTCCTTTTTTCTATTTCTAACTTTAGGCAGCCAAATTTTACAAAGGGGGTTATTGACCAAAAGTTATCATTGTCATCTATAAGTCATAGCAATTATTGAATTCGTTCCATTGTCTATAATTTAATAAAAAATATGTTAGTGTTACTTTTAATGTATTTCAAATAAATTTGACATCAGGCAAACCTTACCTTGTGTGGTCAATAAGTGAAGATTTTTATTTCCCAGCCAATATTCACCATTTTTTTGGACAAAACTTCCAAAGCCATTTTCATAGTCACTCCAACCTCTAAAAAATTTAAAGTGCAAGCTGATTTTAGCAAAATCCATCTGTAATACCCAAGGTGATCATCAGCCCCTGCAACCCCACCACTAATATTTTCTTGATTAGTTAATTTTCTTTCTATATTCTTATTTAGAGAGAGTAAAATTCTAATAAATAAACTTCAGGATATAATCAAAGAATTTAACTTATAAATCTCACACTTGCTATTCCAGATACATTTTAAGATCATAATTAGCATGCCTGTTAAAGTTTTCACTGCCGTCAGACCGTCTCTGAATTACAGTCCATCCTCCTCCATCAGACATGTCACAATAAACAGGGAATTCTGCTGGGCTCTGGAGAGGTTTGATTTTGTAAAATCCACTGTGCTTATAGCCATCATTGAAAATCTCTGAACAATCTGTTTGTAAAAAAAGGTAAAGTAAATTTATTATGTCTTTTTTTTTTTCTTAAGGAAGCCTTTGAAAGATTACTCAATACCAATGGAGACAGAAAAACACATGGTGTAAATAATCAACTTTTAAAAATTGCGTCTTTCTACACCTTCCAATGGATATTAGGAAAGTCTTATTTCCTTTCCTTATATCTGTTACCTGACTCCTTGATATGACCATTGAGAAAAAAGAGTGAAACAGGGATCTAGTTTCTCATTTCTGACTTCTGTGGAAAATAATTTTTTAAAAAATTATGTGTGTTCAGTTAATTACAGTATATTTAAATGAAACTAATAGCTTTTTCAGAATTGTAGAATTTCTCTCTCCTGTGAAGCTAAAAGTGAATGGAGAAATATAACACCAAACAAATAATTTGATACAGGAGCCTGATAAATCTTTCTGAACATCTGGAAGTGAACTCAAAATAGTAATCTTGGTGAGATTCTCTGATAACCTCTCAGGTCCGTCTTTTTTTTTTACTAATTCACTGACATTTCTAACAGTCCACATATTCTTAGATATTTTTGTTAAAAATTACAAGCTTCTGCTATTCCTTTCATCCCTTAATTCTCCTTTGCTGTGGTATTTCTTTGACCACTGGAGCAAACATAGCTACCAATTTGTCACCAAAAAGTAATATGTTTCTTAAGCCATTTGAGGATGGGATAAATTAATATCCATTGAGTCTCATCCAGGCTGATCTGTATAGACTTAAAGAATATGACAAATATGGATTCTCTATTGTTTAGGTGCTTATGAAGCTATGTTTTAGGATGAATGAAGTAGTGGCCACTGTAAAGAGAAAGTCTCAAAAGACCCAGATACGAGTGTCTGAATAAAAATATTATAATTTAACATCATCAACTTTCACATTTTACTCTTATCATTTTAATTTCCTTTTTTTAAGAAAAATGTTCTCGTCCTGATTGGATGATTCCATTCTTCTAGCATTTTAAAAGTTGTTTCTTCATTTTCATGGTCTTGATGCCATATTGTCTCCAACTCTCTTTTATCTTGCTACAGATGAGATATACTGCACTTTAAAAAGATTGAATAGGCCATAGGAATTAGAAAAGAAAGAAGAGCCATAGCCATTTTATAAAGCCTTTATGAGGTTGAGACCAATCATATACTACTGCTTTGAGGAGATATTTATCTTTGTAAAGATTTAGGCTTTATTCATATATTTATTATTGAGATTCAGAAGCACAAGTGTTCCTTATACACGCTGAATTTTAAAAAGGACTCTGTTTTAGCAATTAGACAGAAGAAAAATACAGGAAAATTAACTCAATATTGTTAAAAAGCTTACATTTTGTGGTCAAGTATATTATACAACACTTTCGTTAAAGTAAGCAGACTTTAACTCCATTAAGAAAGCAGTTCTTTGCTTACATTTAATCTCCTACCAAAGAGTTGAATAACAAAGGCTTGCAAGTTTCAAACTATTTTCCAGGCAAATATGGAAATGATTAGCTATAACATTTTCCTCTGGAAAACTTATTAAATATAGAGGTTTCAGCCAACATTTTCTATTTGTTTTTATTTTATGCCAACTGCAAGTTTATTATTTGTGCTTTTTTGTTTTGTTTTTTAATTTTCCTTTTTCCTAGAAGAAAATGCCAAATGCTACTTAAGACTTAGAGAAAAGCTTTCAGCTGAAAAACCAGCAACAACAACCTCAACAAATAAACATTAAAAAAGCAAAAAAGTGCCAGCTGTCCAACTGCTCATAGCAAACAAGAGCCTGCCATGGGACATGTGACTTAAACTGCGATAGCAGAAAGTTTGAGCAATGTAGAGTTTAAAATATTAATTTGATATTTGAAACTACAATTTTCAAAATGTCTCAACCTGCTTCACTTCCTGGAGAACAGGTAGAAGAAGGGCAGGGTTAAAGACCTCTGTGTTCATGGGAGTTTGTTTTGTTTTGTTTTGTTTTTAAAAAGGATTTTTTGTGTGTGTGTGGATATCTGCATAATACTAGAGTGAGGCCAAAGCTTCCTGCCTTCTGTTTTGACAAACATTGCATTAAATCGGGTGGTGTGAATCGTTTCTCTGATCATGAAGAAAGCAAGCCATATTGGATGGCTGAATGTTTAAGCTCACAAAGTGACACGACAGTCTGCCAAATGGGCTTTTTCCTGTTGTCTCAGAATTGTGGCTGAGACTCAAAGCTGAGAGCCAAAGGCACTAAGTACCCCACATGTTAAAAGAAAAAAAAAAAATAAAGGCCAGCAACAGAGGTCAGTCACCACTCCACAGAGCATGCTGGGACAGGCAGAACTGGTCCTGCCACCACCATCTTCACCCCCAAACAACATAAGAAGAGAATGAAGAAAATAAAGGAAGTTGCCTCTTTGGAGAGTATGGTATTCTTGTAGGGTTGAGTTAGTGGCCTCTTTCCTCTGAAAATAAGAGAGAGAGTCTATAATAATGTCCACAGATAGCTGACATTCATTGAGTACTTCTTTTGTGTAAACTGCTATTAAATACATTAACTCATTTAATCCTTACAACAAATAAACAGATATTCTTATCATTCCCATTTTACAAATGAGGAATACAAAACATATAGAGGTTAAGTACTTTGCCCAAAGGCCACTGCTAGCAAGATGGGCAGCTGGACTTTGAAGCCAGCCTTCAGAGTGATTGTCACCAATTAATGCAAATTTGATACAGTAATCTTTTAATTCATAATTCAATAGCATCCAAATGCTTAAAAAAGATACCATTTAATTACATGCTGTATAAAATCATGTGACTTGTGCAGTTTGCCAAATTGCTAAGTTGTATGTAATTAGATGTTTTCTACCATGAAATGAATTAGAATTTAGAAAATAACTAATTTAATAATAATAGAGTAACTTGCAAATAAGAGCAAAGATGTATATTTCTATGGATCATATATATATGAATAATTTTTAAAAATTTGGCACTAAAAATATAAACTTTGATGTAAGTTCTTATATATTTTATACAATATTATATATGTAATATATTATGCCATGATATACATTTTATTGAAATTTGCATGTTATCTGTTTTATTTATTGTGTGTCTGTCCTTAGTCCTCTCTAGTGCTATTTGCCTACGTACTGAAAAATAGAACACAATTAAGCTGCACTTATATTTTATATTCTATTCCCCTCTTTTCTTCTTTATGCTTTACCATATATGAAGAATATTAAGTGTGAATCTATTTACTTCTGGGTTTTTGTTTTAGCTGTTAATCCAGAAACAGTTATCTAAAATGTCTATTACATATCCTGTCATTATAACACACAATATAATAGTTTTCTGGGCCCTCTCCATAGACTCTACTACCTAACTCCTGCTTTTACAGTCAACCCTGCTCTAACCTTGACATTTTAATTTCCTAGTAACTGATTTCCTGCTTTATTCCTTTGTAGTCTCTTATTTCCCAAGGTCTGTTCCCTGGCACTCTCAATGCAAGGACTGGACTTTTAGATCTTAAGCCTCAGTATTCTCACGACTAGTTGTAGAATCTCAGTAACAAACATCTGACTGCCTGCCTCCTGCCATAACTGATCCTTGAATCTGTGTCAATAACCTGTTCAGACTGTGTTTGAATAGATACCTTGAGTCTTGAACTTGGTTTTGAATTTGGAATAATGGTACCTTACTTGCATTTGTCAGTTCCTTGCCAAATGAGATCAGATTTGTACCTACTTTTGGAACCACGTATCTGTGAGCTCATCCCTTGCACGGCAGTCCCTTTGTTTCTCAAGCCTGTTTTTACCTGAGCTGTCCCTAGTTCCTCCTTGTTCTGTGCTCTAGAGACATAGGCCTTCCTTACCCTATACCCATCCCAACTATTACAGGCCAGTGGTTCTGGCCTTCTTATGACCCCTAAGTGGGAAGTGAGGGCAGCTGAGTTCCAAGGATCAAGGGTAAAGGATCAAAATGCTGGTCAACAGAGAATCAGGAGTCCAGGGCAGAAAGAGATTAGGATCTTGGTAAAGAGAGAAAAAGAAAATATTTTATTGATACATAGGTTCTAAGGTTTTCACAATTCATATCCTACATTGGTGAGTACATTTAGAAAAAAAAATAAAGATATTTTTATTACCATGAGTCTGGCATCTCTTTGACCTCTACAGTCTTCTGATTATAGTCAGATATATTTCCCAATATATACTTGCTTATCCTTCTATTTTTCTTTTTATGTACAACCTTGCTTCATTCATAAATATGATTTACTATGTTCCAGGCACTCTGATAGTCAATTAGAAGGTAAAAATGCATTAAATGTCATCCCAGACTTTGCAAAGTGCCCAGTTAATTGGCCAAGCTATCAGAAAATTATAATGTATTATGGTAGAATAGACACGGACAAAATGCTCTAGATAGCCATTTGCTTTGCTTCTGTAATCATTGTTTAATCTAAAAGATGCCTTTGACTTCCACAGGAAGACAAATGAAGAGGTTTTTTTTTTTTAAACAGAGAATAACAATATGTGCAGTGATATATATAATATGCTGACAATTTAAGATTATTTAGCTTCTGTGAGAAAGTACTGGCCTAATCAAAAGGAAAATTACCAAATTGTAAAATATACATATTCAAACTACTCTTAGCTTTTCTTCAGTAATTCTGGTTATTTTTCTTTTTCTGCCTTTTTATTCTATTACCTTATTTGCCACCCTAAGGCACTTTAGGGTTTCAGAAGAGAAAACTACCTAAAAGTATCAGCAAGAGATACATAAACACAAAGCTCAAATGTAAATATTCACAATTGTAACCTGCCATTTGTATGCCGACTTTTTAAAAAAATTTATATTCAGAGGTACACATGTATATTCATTACGTGGACATATTGTGTAGTGGTGGGGATTGGATCTCAGGTGGCCCATTTCCAAGATTGTGTACACTGATATTTAAACTGTCAAGTGTCCTGATTTCTTATTAAACTGTAGAAATGTTCAGATACTTAGCATTCGTATTAAATGTGCCCCACAGACATAATAGAGAGAAAAGAGTAAAATATGGTAGAAGACGTTTAAAATTGTTATAATGTTTCATGTTGATTGTTACTGGAATAGAAAAAGCTATTTGGCAAAACCTGAAGTGAACAAATAACTAGCACCATCATTGCACATGCATGTATGAATAATACAAGTTATTGAAACACTTAAAAAACATCAGTTCTGACCTGCATATTGCCTCTTGCCTCCAAGATCAATGACACTATTCTCCTCTCCTTTATCAAGGAACTGGACTTCCTTCTCATGCAAAAGTCGTGCGATCTTGACCTGCTGCTGTTTGACCCGGGTCTCAAGCAGGTGCACCTGGGCTCTGAGCCGCGCTTGCTCCTGGGCACAGTTTTCGAGTGCCTGCAAAGCAATGTGCATCTCATCTTTATAGAAAACAAATGCTACAAAACATTTGGATAAATCAGTAATTCAATTTTGTCTCCCATTCCAATTTCAGAATATTTTTTTTTTTTTTTGAGTTTTATTTTTTATCTTAAATATATGGGGTGCAATTCAGGGTTAGATACACAAATGTTCATTATGCAGGCACCCT
Source organism: Tarsius wallacei (assembly GCA_963574415.1). Taxonomy (NCBI): domain Eukaryota; kingdom Metazoa; phylum Chordata; class Mammalia; order Primates; family Tarsiidae; genus Tarsius; species Tarsius wallacei. The sequence goes on from CAUYQG010063925.1 coordinate 7,228, forward strand.
TGTTGATGAGATGCGCCCCTCCCTCCCCTGACAGTTTCCTTCAACTGCCAATCCCAGAAAGTGATTTTTACAACCAGATTTATTACAACCAGAAAGTGATTTTAAAAGTTCTAATACTATCTCCTCCTTAAAGAGTAGGCCATCGCAGCTTATGCTAAAGCTCCTGAACTCAAGAAAAGAAATAATATAAAATAATAAGAATCACGATGCTAAGGTCTTTGTAGTTGTTTTATTCTATCCTCGTAACAATTCCATGAGGTAGGAATGGGCCCAATCCTGATGAGAAGACTTCCTCAGGAACACCTAGTGGGTGAGAGGAGTCAGTGTTCAAATCCCGTTCAAGATCCTTCCTCCAAATCTCTACATGATCCTGTGTATGTGTTTTCTGAACAATAAAGTGCTTTACAGAAGTTAATTGTTTCCACAGTATGTCAATCTCCAAAATAAATGGGGTTGTTGAATGATCTTTTGGTATAAATACATTTCAAAATATAATTTAATGCATTGACTCTAATAGCATATGGCACCTTTATAAAGGACGCTGGTTTAAACCCTCGTATCCCAGAGTATCTCATCCATTTACCTGTTGCTAGAAATTCTACTGGAGTCATTTTAACTTTGGTTTATTTGTTATTTTTCCCTCCATTACTTCAAAAAAGGATGAGGACTGGGCATGCTGACTATGCCCCAGAGCCCTGGGAGGCCAAGGTGGGAGAATTACTTGAGGCCAGGAATTTGAGACCAACCTGGGCAACATAGTAAGACCCCCTTTTCTACAAAAAAAAAAAAAAAAAAAAAAACTAGAACAAATTTTTAAAAGGAATGGGAAGAGGCCGGGCTCGGTGGCTCAGCCTGTAATCCCAGCACTTTGGGAGGCTGAGGTAAGTGGATTGTCTGAACCCGTGGGTTTGAGACCAGCCAGGGCATCTTGGAGGGATCTCGTCTCTACAATAAATAAAAAAATTAGCTGGGCGTGGTAGTATGTGCCTGTAATTCTGGCTACTTGGAAGGCGGAGGCAGAAGGATCACCAGAGCCCAGCAGATCATCACTGGGGTGGCCGTGAGTGTGCCACTGCCCTCCAGCCTGGGTGACAGAGTGAAACTCCAAATAAAAAAAAATGGGGATGAGAAGAGGCTGAATCAATCCAATTAAGTAATTTGTCTTCTCCTAAAAGGCAAATAAATGAAGAATATTGCACGTGAAAGAGTTTATCAGTTCCTTTCTAATGTGGCATCTGACTGAGCAGAGCTTTCTAAAGGCAAAGAAAATGGGGAAGGTGAATAGGGAGGGAGAGTTGCAAAGGTGGGTCTCCCAGCAAAGTTACTGAGGCCAAGAAGCTGTAAGAAAGGCTCTTGGGTACTTAATTCTGGGAGACTCACTATGAGTGGTGAAAAAAGGGCTCCAGTTTTTACCATCTTCCCATTTTTACTATGACATCTTTATTTGCAGCTCATGTCATGATCTCTCATCGTAAACTATAAAGGTTTACTTCTGAGAAATCGTGCATTTTAATGTGTAGTTACCATACACTACCTTATTACAAATTATTTCCTAAAACAGTCATTCAGTTATAGCCAGATATATTTCTAGTTTATATACGTATGTCTTTATGTACTAGCTTGTATCATCAATATGAGGACCTACTGTGTTCCAGGCACTCTCCTAGGTGTCAGAACATCACAATTAGAGATTCTATTTTGGGCAAAGGGAAAGGTATGCAGCCTTCCTATAAAGGACTGTAAATATCAGGAGGAGAGAGATTTGGCCTCAAAACTAAAAGTTACATAGCAAAATAGCAATGGAGACGCAACGGTAGAGTCCCCCTGCCTCCCATCTCTAGGTCCAAGTTGCTGAGTCTCTCCTAGCTATTTCTCTAGCATTATTTCTCATTTGCTCCTGGTACTCCCTTCTCATCACTCTGATTTATTCTCTCTGAGAGAGTTATTTGCTTGGCTCCTTGAGTCACATAGACTAAAAAATGAACAACACGAATATTTTATGGTGTCTGGGTCCTGTGTTGCAGTAACTTAGTGGGAAATTGATCGTGATATTGTAACACATGATGCACCATGCAACTTTAAAATAACGAACAGGCCAAGCATGACCAAACTTTATGAGACTGTACATATAGGCTTAGTAAGCTTATATAAAATTAAGGAGCTTTCTTTCTTTCAGAACTTTGAGTAAATGAGTATTTTCTTTTTCACTCATGAATGAAGGAAGACACAGGTTCATTGTAATTACTTTCAAATAATCAGGCTAGTTTACACTAATCGTGCTCAATATTGGAAAGCCCATGGTCAATTTTAATTACTACGGAGAGTTTTAAATTTCTAATATTATGTAACTGGCCAAATGACAAAGTTAATTTTTGAAAAAGATCTTACTGAGTTGTTGTAAATGTTGATTTTTTACTTTTAAAAAAGTTTTAAAGCACTTTGTAAGCACCCCCAGCCTTTTTCCTTTTCCTTCTTTAGTTAAGTTTCTCCAGTAACGAGTTAATATAGGTTTTCTGCAAAAGAAAAGAAAAATTCAGGTCAAAGCAGGCATTATTAAGTATAGTAATAGTTTTCACAAAAAGCTTACCCAAATTTCCCTGCCCATCACTAGAGCAGTGGCAACAAAGATGAAACTGAACATCTTCACCATGTTCTCCATTGAAAGAACTGCAACAACAAAAAGAAAGTCATAAAGTTATCAACTTTGAACTTTTCATGAGTCACAAAGGAGATTCTTCCAGACCTTTTCAGCTCTCTGTCACACAGAATGATGTTCCTTGTTGCCTTAACTAGAGTTGAACCTGTTCAATTACAAAAACAGAGGAGAGATTCTAGCTCTCTTACTGGTCCTAAGGTGCTGCTTACGTGACTTCTGGAAGAGGCACAGCCTTCATAAGCAGAAAGACCTGGGTCCATATTTTGGTTGTACTACTTCCTAGCTGTGTGAAACCGACTAAACTTAGGCAACTGACTAAAATGCTCCTGATCCAGAAAACGGAAATAATAATTCTCACCCTGTAGGACTGTGGAAACTTTTGTTTTGTTTTGTTTGAAGATGAGGCCTTGCTCTGTCGCCCAGCCTAAAGTGCAGTGACATGACCATAGTTCACTGCAGCTTCAAACTCCTGGGCTCAAGCAATCCTCTGCCTCAGTCTCCTGAGTAGCTGGGACTACAGGTGTGCCACCGCACCCAGTTAATTTTTATCTAATTTTATTTGTAGACATGGAGTCTTGCTATGTTGCCCAGGCTGATCCTGAACTCTTGGCCTCAAGCAATTTTCCTGCCTAGACCTCCCAGAGCACTGAGATTACAGGCATAAGCTATGCCCAGCTGAATGTGGAAATTTTGAGATAATATTTTTAGGTAGCCTGACACATGATAAGTGCTAAATGATTAGTAATGTATTTTGCATATGAAAGAGTGCTTTCATTTTTAAAATGAGAAAATAATAAAGTTATAACAAATAGGAGGTGATGTGCATTGTTTTTCTCAGTGTCTTAATATATAGCAATGCTTTCAAGATAATATAAAACTTTAAGCCCTGCTTGTGGAGGGAAATTAACTTTACCACTTATTGAGATTATTTTTTAAATCAATCTTGAGATCAGAATCTTGATGAAAAATTTTGCTCATATTCAAAATAGCTTCTGTGTGCTGCCAAGGTGGTGGAGTTTTCAAAAATTTAGAAGCTAGGGAGCTTAGAAAATAACTGTATAATCTTCAAAAAAATTTTATACCTATGATTTCTGCTAAGGAAGAACTGGAATCAACTGAATTATTTATTTGTCAGACCATTTTATTCCTATAGAGCCCATGACCACTCATCCATTTCACATATCATCTTCTCAACTTGTATGTAATTAAAGAAGTGATTCCTAAACTTTGCTACCCATTACGATCACTTGGGCAGCTCCCCACCCCCAACTCCGCCCCCCCCCGCCCCCGCCACACTCAATAACAGCTTTATTTATTTGGGCCTTAAAATTTACAAAGTGCTTTTATTTATTTGAGTTGGGGTCTCACTCTGTTGGCCAGGCTGGAGTGCACTGGCATGCTCACAGTCATCCCAGTGTCGACCTGCTGGGCTCTGGCAATCCTTCTTCCTCTGCCTTCCAAGTAGCTGGAACTACAGGAACACACTACCATGCCCAGCTAATTTTTGATTTATTGTAGAGACAAGGTCTCACCAAGCTGCCCAGGCTGGTCCCGAACTTCTGGGCTCAGGCAATCCATTCGCCTTGGCCTCCCAAAGTGCTGGAATTACAGGCTGAGCCACCAAGCCTGGCCTATTTTTTTTTAATTTTATTTTAAAGATGTGAGGTACAATTCAGGGTTAGGTATACAAATGTTCATTATGCTGGTACCCTTGTTGCACTTGGGCAGCTTTTAAAAAATCTCTAGACCCAGGGATTATGTCAAGTGTCTAAAGGTGGCAGTCAGGCCTTAGAATTTTTTAAAGACTCAGTTGATTCCAGTGTTCAGCAAAGTTTGAGAATCAATGATTTATTAAGTGCTTACACTTAATAGACAGTTTTTAAAAATCTGTGCCAACAGTGGGTAGTTCTCAGTCCTCCTGGGACCCACAAAAACAGTTATAGAATGGCAAGGCATTGAATTCAATGAAATAGCATGAATGACTTTTTACAATGGGAAACATTGTGAAATACAACATGAACATTCAGAATATGTGAAATGTGTGCATTACAGAGAGCAATAACAGACTGCAAGATATAACTGTGTAATTTCCTGACATACATTTTTAAACTTCTGGCTGGCATTGTTTTTTTAACAACCTATCTCGAACTGGGCTATGCATTTTATAAGTATCATCTTACTGAATCCACAAATAACTCATAAGGCAGGTGCTATTATTACTGTCATCCCGATAGATAGATGAGAGCCGTTAAGTCACTTCTCTAAAATCTTACAACTGGTATATGGAAGACCCAGCAATTGAGCTGGGGTCTTCACCTCTTGAAGGTCCAAGTCCCCGATCAGTATTCTACAGGGCTCTCTTCACTCTGTTTCTCCTTCTATGAGCAGGGAAACAGTCTGTAGAGAGCTATAGAGGCCCTGCTACTTTGCCTTCTCCAGTGAACATCACTCTCACTCCTGAACACTTATTTGCTCCTGAGTCATGTGCTTCTTCCAAAGAACATTAAATTAACCCAGCAGGAGGGGAGGCAACAGCACTGAAGCAGAAGCAGTTTGAGGGGTTGGTAGCATCAGCAAGGGATTATTGATCATCAGCTATCAGCTCAGCCCTCTGCTAGGTGCTGTGGAAGAATTAAAAATTGTTGCCTCAGCAAGGTAATGTTTTGGGGAAGAAATAAAATAATAAATGGAAATTAAAGGCAATATAAGTTGAGTACATGAAATCATATGTAATTAAATATAAAACTAAACTTTCCAGACCACCCCTCAAGACAGACAATTATTTCCTCTGCTGGAATTCTATAATACTACATTTATAGACCAATACAGCATTTATGCACTCCATGAATATGACTTTTGTGCCTAATGTAGTCCAGGCACTGTGCCAGATGATGGATTATCATTTGGCAAGTTTTTTACTTGTCTTTCTCCAGCTGTTTCCCTTGGTCCCTGCTATTTTGCTTACAATAAGATATTTAAGGGCAAAGGCCACATCTTAGTAATTTTCATATTCCTAGCATTTAACTCATTGTGGTGATCTGGATAATAGTTTAGTTGTAGCCTCTGCAGAAATTATTCCTCAGAAGGCAAAGTCCTTCTCAGAGAGGTAAATGTAGTGTCCTTGCCCAAGCTGCAGTCTATTTATACTGACATACTTTCCTCCTCCATAGCAAAACGATGGGCTAAGTATATTTCTGAAAATAATTATTAAAAAGGAGTTAGGAATTTTTGGTGGGATTGACACATGAATTTATTTCTTCTTTCTCAGAAAGCCCCAGTAGAAAGGTAGTAAAGACAAAACTGTGAATGACAAAGTCAAAGAGAAAGGGAGAGGAGAAAACACCTAGTGTGCAATGTCAACAAGTCTGTAGATGACGAAAAGCAGGTGGGGGAATTGACAGAGCTGATCAGGCTGAATGAATACCAAGCAGCAGCATAGGAGACCACCAGAAGCAAGGAAATCACACTGCACTACCCTAGATGGATGCAGGATTGGAGGCACCACTAGCTTGGAAGGCAGGGTGGAGCTGATGGGCTGACACCCAGATTCTCACCTAAACCCTGAGCAGCCAGGTGAATACTGCTTCTCCCATCCTACCAGAATAGGGAAAGTTTGCTTTCTATTAAGATTAACCCAGAGAAATTCCAGGTGGCATGATGGCAGGAGCGCTGGAGGGCAGGAGAGAGACGTTCAAAAAAGGGTGAGACTTTCTCAGGCTACTTCACCACTTTCTAGGCCAGAGAACATGGGAGTTCTCACTGGAGGCACTGAGCAGCCTTGTAGAAAAGATCTTCAGAGACTGATGTTGAGGAATTCTCCAAGACAGAAGGCTTGTCCTTAACTGATCGTTGCCCATCAGATGGAAAGCCTCATTCATGCATACATGGAAAAGGTATAGGCTCAATATTTTGCTTATTTCTTTCAAGGGAAGTCCTCTGAAGGAAGGCAGATTTTAAATTTCATTCTGTGTCCATACTTACTTAAACAGTCTAAAGTGAAATACCAAATTTCTGTATTACAACACTGGGCAGAAATTCATATAATAGCAATTAAGTGACCAGCAAAACATATAATTTTGTTGTTATGACTTACTCTTTCACCTAACATTGTGAACAAAATAACTAAAATGTATAAAAAGAGGTAAAGTGCTAAGTAAATTATACAGATACTTGGCAAAGAAAGGAGATAAAACAAGAACACATATAATTACTCACTACAGAGAATCTCAAATAAGTATTTGTAGAGCCATTTTTTAATAATTTATTTTTTATACCTTCATAATTTGTAGCAACAATTTAGAACTCTGATATTTCACTGTTTCTATTATCTTGATAACTAATTTTCCTTAAAATTCAATTATGTATTGAGCATGCACCTACTGTATGCCAGGTGCTAGGTATACTAGATATTTTAATATATGATTTGTTAACTATACATAATTATATTTAAATATTAGCTTATATTAAAATTAACTATAATTGTGGTATTTAAAATGTCTTCTAATGTAAAAGAGAAAACTTCGTGTGCATTTGTAGAAGGTAGAGTAAAGTGAACAGATAATGGCACACAAACAGAAATAATGAATAAATTAGAAGCTGATAGATTTGCTACCAATTAATATTTACTAATAAATAAAATGAGCTTGGAATGATTTAAGAAACACTTTTCTAAGTAGCATTTGTTATTGTCATGAAAGATAAAATCTTAAAATATTTTAAAATTTATTTTAGGGTTGTGGGTTTTACTACACAAGTTGCATAAAGATAAAGTTTGGGTTTTTAGGCAACAAAATCTTTTTTTTTTTAAGATGCCAACTTTGACTGCACTAAAGAGCTACCACTTACAATGTAGTGTCCTAAATCTCATTTTTGCAGATGTTGAGAGCCTATCTGCAAATTTAGCAAAATTTCAATTTGAAATAAATACCCTAAACCAAAGACATCTACTATCATGAGCAAACACATTTTCATTCTTATCCTGGGGGTAGTTTCCCGTCTCTTTTGTCTGGGAGTTCTTGAGAGGATCTGTCATTACTATTGATCCATATGTCAAGACTAAAATTACAATCATTTACTTTATGAGACTGACGCGCAACCTACTGCGCTAACGAGGCACCTACAATCATTTACTTTAGATATATATAGCAGCAAGGATTTTCACCTTTCAAATTGAGCATAGCAATCAAATACTGCTATAGTAAGATTTATTTTCTTATAGATTTAGCTATACCAGTGGTTTAACCTTATTCATTTAAACATAAGTACATGCAATTCATGCTTAACAAAATACAAGACTCTAAAACATGTCTCTTTTTCTCCATCTGAATGAAAAAAATGAGATAAAAGAAAATAACCCAATTACTTTCAATAAATAACTACACTCCATAAATCACATTTGAAAAAATATATAGGTTGTCAATATATCCACTGTTGTCTGTTCTAAATGGCAATAATTTTCAATTATATTTTACTGAAAACTTAAGACTGATTTTTCCTAAGAACAGCTGAGCTGGTGAGTGAGTTCCCTGCAGAAGGAAAAGCTGTCTGTGGAAAACTTGAGCTTGTCTTAGTTTTTTATAAAACATACCTACAATTTTCCTACTTGAATCATAAATATCATCAAGGTCAAACGTTTCTGATAAGTTGTCAGGCTTCTGAATTGTCTATTATTTTTCAAAATAGAAAAGGCAATTTGTTAGACTTTAATACTATCACTGGTATAATATGAATGAATATATATAATAAAATGTAATAATATAATATGAAAGCAGCATGTTATTCAATATCATAAAATAATGGATAAATAGTGATTTTCAAATTCTAAATTTAAGAATAAGACTAAATAAATCTCCTTATTATAAAAAAAGATACAATTGAAAGCAGGGACTTGAACAGATATATACAAATGTTCATAACAGCATCAGTCACAATACTGTAGCTAAAAGGTAGAAACAATCTAAACGTCCATTGACAGATGAATGAATGAACAGAAAGGGGGTACATACACACAATATTAACCCTTGTCAAAAGACAAAATTACAACAAATTTAGTTTAAAGATCAAATTGACCTTTATTAGCAATTCTACAATTGGACAATATCTCATGGTGTTCTGATGAATTGAGTAGAAGAGTTTAGTTTTTTAGGCAGAAAGGTGATGAAGAAAGCAGAAACGGAATAAAAAGAGGACTGGTGATTGCAAAGTTACTTTCCTTATCAACTCAGGTAGATTGGGCCTCTGATTGGTTTGAATCTCCTGAATTTTGGAAAATTGGCCTGTTTCAAAGTTTATTTTGATTACATATCACCTAATACAAGTGACACCATTCTGATTTGGTCTGGTCTGTTGGAGCCTAGAGCAGGAGCTTAATCCAAAGCAATGCCTCTCATAAATTATATTTACTATCCTGAAGGTATTTTGCTAAGTGACATAAACCAGATACACAGGAAGGCAAACACTGTTTGATGCCACTTATATGAGGTACTTAGAGTAATCAAATTTATAGAGACAGGCAGTAGAAGGCTGGTTTCCAGGAAGAGGGAACAGGTGAAATGAGGAGTTACTGTTTGATAGATTCAGTGTTTTTGTTTGGGAAGATGAAAAAGTTCTGCAAATGATGACAGTGTTGGTTGCACAGCAGTATAGATGTAAAGAAATTTTTCAACTTCTGAATATCTAAACACAATCTGTCTCATTGTGGCTAAATTTGTTTTTCAACATTGAATAGTGAAAAGATTAGATCAGTTATAAATCAATAGAAAGAAATTTTTTAGGAAGTAACAACCATCCATTTAAACTGAATTATAGTAGGAAAAGCATATTTGTAAAGAAGTCTTAGAAAAAAGTAACTAACAGGAACAATAAACTAGAATGGCAAAGTGTCAGCATACATTTTTCTAACTATTTTTAGGTAAAGTTTTAAAAATAGAATGGATTCTAGTCTTCTAATCCCTATCACCAGAAAATTTCTGACCTACAGCATGCTTTAGTATCTTTCTTCACAATAAGACTATAGTGTTTTAATACTGGCAGAGTAAAATTACAAAGTGAGCTTTGTGGAACAATTATTCTACTCCTACAAAGATGATAAGCAGCATCCATGGCTTGGGGCATAATAAAAAAACAAGGATTAGCCAGCCAGGTACAATGTACACTCATCACAGCTGCAGTATTACTTACACTCCCCTCCATCAAGGGAAGTATTACCTCTGTAAGTCCAACGTGTAGGTTGGAAAAGTGAGGAATACAGTCATTGCTAACCATATTGTATTTGTCTCCGTGGATCACTAAACACTCTACCACAATGTAATTGGCTGCTATTTTATTTCATAAACCCCACAATGAATATAAAATAATAAACACTAGTGACTTTCCCCAGACCATGAAGCCTCTGGAGGGGACTCTCAAAATCTCTGAAGCCTCTTTCTTTATTACCTGATTGATCTTTTCTTACTATGTTAAGAAATCACAGATATTTGAACATTTTGACCTACAAAATGGCAATTTCATATGCTTCAAATTAATACATATTAGTTAGATAGGAAAGATATGCTTGAAATCACTATAGCTGTTTATACTAAAATGAATATCAAAAGACAGGTTAAAACCTAATGGGAAAACAAATTAGCAGCAACCTGCTTTTATGATGCTGCCTTCCATGTTAATACATCAATGTGTGCTATTTATAATATGTTTAAAAATTGCTAACACATCATCAATGCAAGGAATCTCATGATTTTGCTACCACCTAATCTTCAGGATGCCTTTGTAGAGAAATTACATTTGGTTTTTACTAAAGTAAGTTAAAATAGTGAAGCAAAGTAACCTTCCCAAGGAAAGACTGTATGTTCAAAATTTCTACAACATCCTGGCCGGGTGCTGTGGTTCATGCCTGTAATCCAAGCACTTTGGGAGGCTGAGGTGGGAGGGTTACTTGAGCCCAGGAGTTCAAGACCAGCCTGGGCAAGATAATGAGACTTCATCTCTACAAAAAAAATTAAAAAATTAGTCAGGTTTGGTGGCATGCACCTGTAGTCCCAGCTGCTTGGGAGGCTAGGTGGAAGGATCACCTGAGCCCAGGAGGTTGAGGTGAATTGTGATTATGTGACTGCACTCCAGCCTGGGCGACAGAGACCCCAACTCAAAAAAAAAAAAAAAAAAAATCTACAACATCCAATCACTTCTCACTACTTCTGTTGCTACTCTCTGGTCCAGGTTACCACTGGAAGATTCCAACGTTGCAAATCAGAGAATTATACTGGGACAACAGTCTAAACTTAGCCTTTCCTAGATAAACTGAGATATTTGGTCATATATCTACAAGGCTTTTCTTAATTTGAGAAATCCCAACCCCCAATCCATACATCTTCTTTCCCATCACTCTCCACTCGTCCCCTTTGCTCTGGCCTCATTGGCCTCTTAGGCATTTGGAACACACCAAAAGTTGGAACACACTTCTCTGAACAATTATATTTGCTGTTCCCTCTACCTGGGATGCTCTTCTGAAAATCTCCATGGTTTGTTCCATCATAGGTGTGTGCTCAAGTGTTGACGACATTTAACTGAATGGATTCACTTCCTTTATGTTTTGACTGTGTGTTTCAACCTCAAGGGATCATGTTTTCTACTTCTAATATCTCCGTATATGTTTTAAAAACATATTTTCTATCTTTAATTTCCTATACTTGCTTATAATAAAATAGTAATTCTTGGTTCTTATTTTCTGTAACATGAAAAAAACTTTGTTTATGACTATTTAATTGATTACATATTTAAGAAATCCTATTCCCAGAGATACATTTCCTGCTTGCCACATATAACATAGCAACTGTTCCCCATATACTCCATATCTCTGTTACAATGAGTTTCTCCTTAGCACTTATTACCAGACATAGTAAAATATTATATATATGTTTATTTTCTGCCCATCCTGCCACAACCATCCACACAATATAAGTGCCATGAGATAAGGAACTTGATCTATTTTATTTACCACTGTATCCTAATGCTTGGTGGATAGTTCGTTCAATACTGTATTGTTTTGTTAGGGCTTTTGTAACAAATCACCACAAATCGAGTGGCTTAAAACAGCAGAAGCTTATTGTCCCACAGTTCTAGAGGACAGAAGTCCAAAACCAAGGTGTCAGCAGGGCCATGATTATGGCCCACATCTAATCCAGTAATACCTCATCTTTACTTGATTCCCAAGGCTCTAGGGAAAAAAAAAATCTTTCCTGGCCTCTTTCAGCTCTGGTGTTTGCTGGCAATCCTTGACATTCTTTTGGCTTATGGCAGCACCACTCCACTCTGCTGCCATCTTCACATGGCTGTCTTCCCTCTGTGTGCCTTTGTCTAAATTTCCCTTTTCATATAAGGACATCGGTTGTTGGATTAGGGCCCACTCTAATCCAGTAATACCTCATCTTTACATCTACAAAGACCCAGTTTGCAAATAAGATCAGATTCACAGTTAATGGGAGTAAGAATTGAACAAATTTGGGGGGTACAATCTAACCTAGTACAGGTCAACAAAATAGTTGTTGAATGAATGAGAAGAAAACTTGTGAACCTAAATTAGAATTTTAGAACTTCCCATTATCTGTTATTGTAATTTTACAGTTACTTACCGGAGAACAAATTCTTTTGTGTATTTTGGGTTTATCAGATGGCCTTATCAGATTCCCTCCATCTTCTCTACCCTCCTAGCAATAAATAAAAATGCTTAATAAACTGTGCTTTTCATAAAGTTTTTATGACTTGCAAATGTGATATTTGGATATATGATAACCTATTTTGGTTTTAAAATAGATATTTGGATTTATAAAGTCCTGCAATAAAATAAATATCTGAAAACTTAATATCTAAGATATTCAAAATTTGACTATCTCACTTGGCTAAGGCCATTATTATAACTATCTCATAATAAATTATTAGCTTGACTCATGTTTTCAATTGACAATAAATATATTTCTTGATCAAAATTATAATAGTTATGTTCCTTTAAAAAATTGTCCATATCCTTCTAATCTTTATTTAATTTTAAACTGTATCATAAAACTCAAGTAGTAAAAAAGAAAAAAAGAAAAAAATGCCCCTTTGCATAATGGAGAGTTCTTAAATATGTAATCAGTGACATAGCTATAAACATAAAGTTCTTCTCATGTTACAGAAAATAAGAAGCAAGGATAATTATTTTGTTGTAAGCAAGTAAAAAAATAAAGGTGGAAAACAAAAATTTTAAAAATATATATAGGGAGATTTTAGAAGTGGACAGCATTGTCCCCTGAGGCTAAAACACACAGTCAAACATAATTAAAGGAAGTGAGATAATCCAGTTAAATATCAGCAACACTTGAGGAAATGAGTATTAGAGAGGGAGAATTGTTTGCTTAAAGAAATAAAAGAGACTTTCACTAGGTATAGTTACACTAATCTGGGAGATCATTATAAAAATGAGATATAAATGCCACCTATTTTTAAATCCAACTCAACTGTTCTTCTTACTGAAAAAAATATATATTTAACATAGTATTACTTGGAATTTTTCTTTGAGAAAGGGAGCTACTAAAAAAATCAGTATTAAAAAATAATATCCCCTTTTTCTTGTGTGATAGCAACCAAATCTTTATTATTTAAAGTACTTCTAGATAATATTTGGGAGTCAAGAGCTAAAAGCCAAGAAATGTATGTGCCTTCCACACTTTGCTTTAATGCTATCTGTTGACATTTTTGTTCTTGTATTTGGTTCAAGATCACTCATTTGTGGGGTCAAGTACTTTATTTCAGATATGACTAAAGTAGCTCAAAAACTCAGTGCTTAAAAATATTATGTTCTTATCTGAATGTTTGATTCCGGCTTTTGCATAAGTGAAAGTATGTTTTGAAAATGCTCTAAGATGCACTTTATATATAATTATATATATACACAGAATATATATGTATATGTAATTATATAACATTATATTATATAGCATATAAGGTATATAAATACTGCTAAGCATTAGATTTCGTAAAAAAAAAAATAAAGGGTGAATGAAAATGTTTAGTCAGGTCTCTGTCTCTTGGTATCCTGAAATTTTCATCTCATTTCCATTAAAATAATTCAATCAAAGAGGCAGCTCCTAGTCTGGCAGTACTTACACAATAAAACATTTCAAAATGTCATCATTTTTATTTTTAAAATTCATTATTTTATTTTGATTATCTTTAGAATAATTCCTGATCATATCTTAAGTCCTCTAAAATTTCTCATTGTCTTCATTTGTAATTCTAACCAACATCCTCTACAATATTGAAGAAATACTTAGGTATTAAGAAACTGGCCTGGTGTGGTGGGTGGCTCATGCCTGTAATCCCAGCACTTTGGGAGGCCATGGCAAGAGAACTGCTTGAGGCCAGGAGTTTGAAACCAGCCTGGGCTACAAAATGAGACCTCATCTCTACAAAAAAATGCAAAAATTATACATGCATGGTGGCACTCGCCTATAGTTCCAGCTACTCTGGAGGCTGAGGTGGAAGGATTGCCTGAGTCCAGAAGGTTGAGGCTGTGTTGAGCTGTGATCCTGCCACTGCACTCCAGTCTGGGTGACAGAGTGAGGTCCTGACTAAAAAATATATATATATATCCCCCCCACCCAACAAAGAAACAACAAGAACAAAACAAAAAAAACAAAAAGACTTGCTTTGAAAATCTGGTCTCTAACATTCACTATAGTAAACCACTATTTATTCTGCAAATATATGACTTTTTATAAAGTTGTACCAAACTATTCTGTTACATACTACACAGTTAGTTAAATTTCTTTTATAATATTTTTGCTTTAGGCTGTTTTAAAACTTTTAATTATTATAAAATTATTTTTTTTCAAATGGCTATTCTTTGATGGACTGTTTTATTTTATGTAAGTTATTTTAAGGCTACAAATTCTAATTCTTTCCCAACTAAAATTTTTAAAACTATCTAATTAATTATACTGCATTAAATTTAGAAACAAAAATATCAAATTTGGATATGAGAAGTTCTGCAGCTGATATGCAACTTTTAAAAACACAATTACAAAAGTACATCAGCATGTAAAAATTTCAAAAAAGGTATGTTTTAAGCAAGTATTATGAAAGGATACTAAAAGAGAAATAAAAAAGAAGGAAAAAGTTATTGAAGGAAGTATGTCTAGTAAGTTAGCCCTTGAAAATGGACTATAACCTTAATGTAAGACAGTTAGTTAAAAATTTACCCATAAACACAGGCTTAGAGATTCCATTTAGGTTATTTTCTTCCCATTTTTTTCCTTTTCTGAACATGGAATATAACTATGTCTTTGTATTTTTTTCAAGAGTTCATACTCAATGAAAATCTTAGAAAGCTAAATATGTTTGATTTCCAAATAAACAAAGAAAAACGTTTCTGAAGTTTTTATTTCTGAAATGAAAATTAACATATGGTCCATTTTATTTTTCATTTTATATATTGAAACTACAAATCCTATCATTTACATCAAACTCCCATTCGAGTCATTCAAAATACAAAGGAAATGGAAAAGAATTAGAATTCTAAATCTCTTCCAAGTTGCAGAAGCAGCCTTCTTGTTAATCAACCTGACCTCTCTCAAAAGCCAATGGTTGTTTCTTGAGTTACGATTGCTATCATACCTGTGAAATAATTAACATTATTACAAGCATGTCAAAAATCACAGAGACATTAAATAACTTGCCTAAAATCAGAAATGAGTCAGAGACACAGCTCAGCCTCCATCCAGACACTCTGCTTCCCAGGATCCACTAATTGAATCTAGAATTTGCAGTTGTTTTCTCCATTATTTGATTAGAAATAAGGACAATGTTGATTCTGGCTTTAACCCAGAACAAACATGTGGAAATTGGTTTAACTGGAAGGAGAACTGAAAGAGAGAGAGAGATTCAAGGACAAATCTCAACACTTTGATATTTTCTTTTCTTTCCTATTTGTATGACTTTTCATAAAAGATTCAATAATATATCTTTATAAAGCTACCTCTTTTTAAAACTTCTTATTATTGTGTTTATCCAGAGAATTTTTGTACTTTAATTTCAGTAATGCTAAGTTGAAGATTAAGTAAAACCAAAGGTCAACTGAAGCTTTGCTTTATAAGTACTAAGGGTAATAAAATTTTACCTATGAAGATATGAATCAAATTGGCATTTCACCTAAAATATGGAGAGAGTCAAATTTTTCTTAGTTATAAAAAAGTGAGGGAGGTTAATAATTTCCAAGATAAAATGGTCAGCTTATTTGATCTTTAAGAAAAGCGAAAGTATTCCCTGAGGTGCGAGATTGTGGAATTTATCTGCTGGCATCAATTATACTCTGAACAAGTTGTTCCTTTTGTTTTAAAATTCTCTAGAAGATTGTCTAATGTGTAATAGCCAACTTATTAGCTCCATTTATCATATTGCCTAAGTTTCAGACTGGAAATCCAGGCTCACCATTTCTCTTTTCATTCTGATGTAACTTAAGCAGTTGTTTACTATTTGTTTTGTGGTCTCCATTTATTAGTTCAGATTTCAGTAAAATACCAAGGTTGTGTTTTCTTTCTGTTCTTTGTTCTTTGTTGTTTTCTGTTCTAGACTCAAGCCTTGTCAGTATTTGGTCTTCTTATTAAACATTTTCCTGTCATTCACTAAGAAATTTTGAAGCTTATTAAGGAAAAGGTAATCTTGATGATTTACTGGAAAGAAAAAAAGACAGGCTAAGGTGATTTACACACAAAGTAGACATTATCCATTCATAATTTTAATTATAACTCAAGCTGCTAACATTAAAGTTCAAAAGAAATAATATGGGATTATTTTCTAATTTGATGATTACCTCTGTGGTAAGATGAAATATTTTGATATGCAAATCTATTTTTCCTTTGTGTATCCCTTTTGCTTTCTCCCCACTCAAGGTAGCAATAAGGCCTATGGTTCATTCCTCAGAGGAAAGACAATAATAATACCAGTAGCATACACATGTGGCATACTTATTATGTGCTAGACACGGTCATTATAGTTACTCACTCAGCCACAATAGTCCTATGAGTAGCTTTAACTATCTCCATTTCACAGATGAAGAAACTAAGGCACTGAGGTTTTAAGTGACTTGCGCAAGGTCACACGGCTAGCAAGAGGTGGAGCTAGGCTCAAAGTCAGTCAGACTCAGAAATCTGTGCTCTTCACTGTGCTGTCTATCAGGGACTTGGCCAGGATCATTGCCTCAGGAGAAACCTGGAAAGAGCTATTCAGACAATAAGGATGGAATCTAGGGTCAATAGTCTGTGGAGGAATGCCAAAAACCGAACTTTCTGAGAGTAAGAGTATTCTTTTAGTCCATAGATGCATTGTCAAAACATGCTGGAAGAACTGTCATCAAGAAAGGTTAAAGCTATAATCTTGCACGACTGGACCAAAGCTATGAAATAACAATGAGACTTGAGAAGACTGGATGAAAGATGTACAAGAAATGAGTGATTTAACAGGAGCAGGTTAGACCTCACGTTTGAGGAAATGAACCAGAAACAGAAGGGTCAGGATGCATACTTTAAGGCACAAGTTTGTTTTGTTTTGTTTTAAAATTTATCTTAGAGTTGTGGGATACATGTGAGGATTTACTATGTAAGTAAATTGAGTGAAGGCGAGGTTTGGGCTTTCAGCGAGCCCTCTTCCCCCCAGTAGTGGACACAGTACCCAATGGGAGGTTGTGTGTCCCTTATTCTTCCTCTCTCTCTCCCTCCTTTAGCAGTACCCAGTATTCATTGTTCCTGCCTTTATGCCTGTGTGTCCCATGTTTAGTGCCCACGTAGGAGTGAGAACATGCAGTAATCAGTTTTTTATTTCTGTGATAGTTTACTTAGAATGATGGTCTCTAGCTGTATCCATGTTGCTGCAAAGGACGTCATTTGGTTCTTCTTTATGGCTGTGTGGTATTCCATCATGTGTATGTACCACATCTTTATCCAGTTCACTTTCAATGGGCATCTGGGGTGGTTACATGTCTTTGCTATAGTGAATAGTGCTGCCAATAAACATATACATGCAGGTGTTTTTTTGGTAGGGTGATTTATGCTCTTCTTGGTATGTTCCCAGGAACAGGATTGCTGAGTCAAATGGTAGCTCAATTTTTAATTCTTTAAGAAATTGCTACACTGCTTCCCACAGAGGTTGAACTTGCTTACATTCTTATCAACCGTTTAGAAGTGTTTCCTTTTCTCTGCAGACTCACCAACACTTGTTTTTTTGACTATTTAATGATATGTGAGGTGGTATCTCATCGTACTTTTGATTTGCATTTCTCTGATGAATAGTGAAGCTAAGATTTTTTTCATGTTTATTGGCTGCTTGCATGTCTTCCTTTGAGAATTGTCTCAAGTCCTTTGCCCACTTTCAAATGGGGTTATTAGCTTTTTTTCCCTATCAATTCATTTGGGTTCCTTATAGATCCTGTATGTTAGGTCTTTGTTGAATATTTTTATATATTGTAAATATTTTTTTCCCATTCTGTGTGTTGTCTCTTTACTCTCTTGATGGTTTCTTTGGCTGTACAAAAAAATTTTAGCTTGATAATTTCCCATCTGTCAATTTTAGATTTTTCTACATTTCCTTTTTTATTTTTATTTTTTAAGTTGGAGTCTCACTCCGTCACTCAGGCTGGAGGACAGTGGTACACTCACGGCCACCCCAGCATTGTCTCGCTGGCCTTCAGTGATCCTTCCGCCTCAGCCTTCCAAGTAGCCAGAACTACAGGTGTGGGCTACCACGCCCAGCTAATTTTTATTTATTGTAGAGACAAGGCCTCACCAAGTTGCCTGGGCTGGTCTCAAACCCGTGGGTTCAGGCAACCCACTCGCCTCGACCTCCCAAAATGCTGGGATTACAGATTGAGCCACTGAGACTGGCCTCTACATTTACTTTTGAGGACTCGGTCATGAATTCATTAAGGCACAGTTTTTTAGAGGGGCTTCACTAAATAGAATTGTGAGGTCATTAAGGCTCACATCACAGATTAGTTTGTCTAAAAATTGGATTACATGCACTTATCCTAAGAGTGATTTAGTCCCTGGGGAACTGACTGACACTTCACAGTTTCTCAAGAATATGCTGTACAAAACAGAAATGGTAACGCTTATTTAGAAAAAGAGAATTGCTTTGTTACATAACCAGTTTAGGTAATTTTGCTTATGGTGGGCAAAATCACCCTGGGGAGAAATCAAGCAAGAATTATGGTGAACAAAGAACATGAACAAAAGGTATTGGATAGTCTTAGAGGTCCCCCCCACCAACCCCACCCAAGTAAAGTAGTCAGTTATACTTTTCTTCTCTGACCTGAGAATAATTCCACTGGACAAGTACAGTCTCACTAAGATTAGGCCACTCCTGCCCTTGGACAGATCAAATGGGCATCGACAAATTTTTTCCTTTTCCTTATAGAAGATCTTATTCAGGAAACTCTTCAACAAATCCATCAGTTACAGCACAATTGTCATCTAAACCCTCTCAACCCTGTATTGTGTCTGCTGGATTGGACACTTGCCCATTATATGAGGATACTTGACCCAGTCCCAGTGGGAAGGTTTAATTCCAGGTCTCCCCATCTCCAGTCCACTCAAGCCTTCAGGAACAAACATGTCTGTCTATTCAAGGCCTCATTATGAATTAGACTCAGATAACTGATCTTATATCATTTACTGTCTTCTACCAGCATAAATTTCTGATGGTTATATTTTCTAACCTTAGTTCCCAATTCAGGAGGAGGCACCCTTCATAGGACTTATAAAACCCTGTCCTCTGAATGCAATGATAACATTTTAAAACTTAAAATTATGTCTTTTATCAAAATATTTAGAATGGAGCATATTGGAAGCATCAAGGAAAGAAGTCATTATGAACCGTCTTCATTCCAAACAACTAACAGTGCCTCCTCAGATGGCAATAACAAACTCCTTCCTAAAATGTTGGTTTGGATACCATCTGAACCAGAGTTCTGAAAAAATAGAAAAAGAATTCTCATATAGCACAGGTCTGAGAAATTACTGTAGAAAAGTATTTTTAAATTAAAAAGACTAAATCAATTTTTCTAGTAAATCTCCCTTACTATTCCTATTGTCTATGTAACTAATGGAAATTTTCATTTACTAGATGCTAAATAAATAGTTCCTGAATTAACTAATACATGTCATGTCACTATGAATGATATAGTCAAGTGAGTGAAAGCACTTTACTGAAGACTGAAGTCTGCATTAAAAGAATCCTTGAGCTGGAGTCGGTGGGTCAGCCTGTAATCCCGCGCTTTGGGAGGCTGAGGTGAGTAGATTGCCTGAGCCTGAGGGTTTGAGACACACCTGGGCAACTTGGCGAGACCTCATGTCCACAATAAATAAATTATCCGGGTATGGTAGCGCACGCCTGTAGTTCCAGCTACCTGGAAGGCTGAGGCGGAAGGATCCCCGGAGCCCAGCAAGTCGAGGCTGCGGTGACCGGGAGCGGCCACTGCACTCCAGTCTGGGCGACAGAGTGAGACTCCAACTAAAAAAAAAAAAAAAAGAATCCTTGAAAGATTCTGTCAGTATTCATTATATCCCTTGAGCAAGTCATCTCACCTTTCTGAATCCTCAATTTTCTTATCTATAAAGTGAAGATATTGGTCTAAATGGTTTCTAAGACCCATTCTTACCCTTAAATTCTTCTTTTTTGCTTATTTATTATAATCTACAGGAACCCTCCCTAGAACACAATATAAAAGAGGATTAAAGTTTTATATCAGAGTCAAGAGAATTCATAGATAACTAGGCAACACTGATAAATATATGTAATGAGTGAGTCATCTAGGTTGGAGCTGAGAATTGGATGCAGAGTTCTATGAAGCTGATTTCTGAGATGGGGAAGAGGGAAGAAGTTTAGGCAGAAAGGATCGTTTGTGCAAAGTCTGTGTGGCAGAAGTATGCCTGAATGTCCAAGGAATACTGTGATATGATGTGACCTGCATTTAAAAGAAAGACATATTTTGAGGGCACAAGGGTGGAAGAACAGTTAGGAGACTGGAGGAAGACTCTAGGCAAGAAATGATGGTGACTCAGAATGGGGTGGTAATAAAAGAGGTGAAGAAGAATTACTAGATTCTGGATATAAATTGAAAGTAGAAGAGTGATTTACTGCCAATTTTAATGTGAGTTGTAAGAGAAAGGAAGGAGTCAAAGTCGACCCTCAAGTTTTTGGTTTGAGCAACTAGAAGGATAGACATGTCACTAAGCTGAGGTGGGGAAGAATGAACGAATAAAAGAGTTGGAGCACAGGAGGAGGGACCATGAACTCTGTTTGGATACAGTAAGTTTAAGGTGACTTTTTTTTTTTTGAGTTGGAGTCTCACTCTGTTGCCCAGGCTGGAGGGCAGTGGCACGTTCATGGCCACCCCAGCGTCCATCAGCTGGGCTCAGGCAATCTTTCCACCTCGGCCTTCCAAGTAGCCAAAACTATGGGCACACGCTACCACATCCAGCTAATTTTTTATTTATTATAAAGACAAGGTCTCGCCAAGTTGCCCGGGCTAGTCTCGAACCCACGGGCTTGGGCAATCCACTCATCTTGGCCTCCCAAAGTGCTGGGATTATAGGCTGAGTCACCAAGCCCAGCCTGAGGTGACTATTAAATATGCAAGGGGAAATGTAAAGAAGGCAGTTGGATTTAGAAGTCTATAGTTCAGAGGAAGCATGTATTTTGATGTCATCACTATATAGAATAGTATTTAAACTTATAAGATGAGGTGAGGATACCAAGGAAATGAATTTAAATTCAGAAGCGAAGTGGTATGAGGATAGAGCCCTGGAGAACTTCCATGTGAAGAGACTGGAGAGAGGAGAAGCAAAGAGAAAAGGGACGTAGAAAGGAATGGTCAAGAGGTAGAAGGAAAACCAGGAGAGTGGCATCCTGGAAACCAGATGAGAAGCTATCTCAAGGAAGAGGAAGTAATCCACGTGTCTAGGAGATAAGTAGAGAAACAGGAGGACTGAGAACGAATCCTTGAGTTAAGCAATATGGTGGTCTTTGGAGATTAAGTCTAGGTCAGTTTCAGTGGTACAGTGACGTGAAAGCCTGGACACAGTGAGCTTAAGAGTAAATGAGAGGGGAGAAATTGAGGATAGATAAAAAGAGGAATCAAGCAGTAGGAAAAGGGTAGTATTGCTACAAGAGAGAAGTGGAATAAAGAGAGGTTTTTTATTTCCTTGTTTGTTTTTTAAGAGAGCTAATTGCACTTCAGTCAAGATGGCCTTCATCAATAATCCAAAAAAACAACAGATGCTGGAGAGAATACAGCGAAAAGGGAACACTTCCACATTGTTAATGGGAGTGTAAATTAGTACAACCTCCGTGGAAAACAGTGTGGCGATTCCTAAAAGATCTAAAAATTGACCTTCTATACGACCCCGCAATCCCCCTACTGGGAATATACCTGGAAGAACTCAAATCACTCTATAAAAAAAATACCCACACACACATGTTTACTGCAGCATTGTTTACAGTAGCTAAAACATGGAACCAACTGTGCTGCCCATCAAAAGAGGACTAGATAAAAAATGTGTTACAGATACATGATGGCCTATTATGTGCCATAAAAAGGGACAAAATTATGAACTTCACAGCAACCTGGATGGTCTTAGAGTCTATAATACCGAGTGATGTATCACAGAAACAAAGAACTGAGTATCACATGTTCTCACTCATAAGCGGACCTTGAACAATTACCGTAATACTATAAGAAAAGAATTGGCAGTAGTGAGAAACTGCTGGGGACGGGGAGGAGGTAGGATTGTCAGTAGTGGGAATCTGCCAGGGGAGAGAGGGGCACACCTCATCAACAAGGGTACTTGCATAATGAACATTTATATACCTAACCCTAATTGTACCCCACATCTTGAAAACAGAAAAAATTAAAAATTACAAAAAAAGTACTGATCTATTATGTGCCAAACCCTTGGGGACTCTTACTCTAATCCAAATCTTTTACTTTGCATGAGGAAACTAAGGTATAGACCATAGACTTGTGTATGCTTAAAAAGCAAATATTGCCAGAGCCACAAGAGGAACCCACGTTTCTTGACACTTGGTATAGTACTGTTTCCAGTATTCCAGGTCATGTCTCAATTTGTCCTTTCTGTGACTTGGACAAATCTTAGTGCACTTTAGTTTCCTAGTTTATAAAATGTGGATAATAATACCTAACAACTAAATCATGATTTTTATCTTAATCCTTAAGTGGAAAGTATGAACGATTTGCCACTGGACTCAACTTTTTATCCCAGACCTACTACAACTGTGGGTGTATAACTATAAGGCAAGAGCTGAAAAGAACATAATTGAAATCTTTTACAGTACA
Source organism: Tarsius wallacei (assembly GCA_963574415.1). Classification (NCBI taxonomy): domain Eukaryota; kingdom Metazoa; phylum Chordata; class Mammalia; order Primates; family Tarsiidae; genus Tarsius; species Tarsius wallacei. Next base: position 30,264 of record CAUYQG010063925.1, read on the forward strand.
GTGTGAGATGTGTATATGTATGTCTGTGTGTGTATATAATATATAAATGTCTTCAATAGCTAATTATATTACTTTCTGGATGCCTTAAAGTGACGTGTCCATATATTGAGGGTCAGTCACCTTTATGTTAGTAACTTTTTTTTTTTACAAATACCGTCTTCATCTGACAAAAGTGAGCAGTGAGCGACAGCATTCCAGGCCAGTGGTTCTAAACCTTGATTGTATCTTATAATCAACTTGGAAGCCTTTTAAAAATACTGATGTCTGGGTCCCAATCCAAAGATTTTGATTTAATTCGTTTGGGGGGTACTGTTCCGTCATAGGGACTATTAAAAGCTTCCTAGATGATTTTAGTGAATAATCAGGACTAATCTAAGTTATTCAGATTCTCTCTCTCTCTCTCCCCCTCCCCCTCTCCCCCTTTCTCTCTCTTTCCCTCCCCTCCTCACTCTCTATGTCCCTTCTTCTATCCTGAGGATTGGTGCATAGCTTAAATAATTCTTGAACAGTTAAAATATACTTTTAGCTTTTGTCACATCTATTTTACTTACTAGCTAGAAAGCTTATAATGGACCATGGTTTAAACAATTTAAATAAGTTTAGTTAGTTATTATAATAACTTGATTTCTATTTGTATATGAGTATACTGACCAATAAGAATGTTGATGTCAGAAGACTTGTGTCTTTAAAAGAAGGCTTATAAAATGAAGCATGGTCTTTACAAAATAAGTCTAAAACATTTAGAAAATAAATTTTCAGATGTCATTTGGCTTTTAACTATCTAAACAAAATGAATCTTAGCCCAGGACATCAACCTGTTATTTTTTTAAAGTGTTTTAAAACATTTTTCTATGAAATTGTACTATATCTTGACATATGCGGGGAATGTATGATTGTGAATACACTTTTAATCTAGACTGTACATATACCTGGAAGATATAGAAAATAAAATGTTTTGTTTAAGATGATATGTAATTTAAAAATGTTATGAAACCAGCACATGTATTGGAGACAAATAAATCGAGGTTAAACTTCCAGTTCCCCTACTTATTAGCTCTGTGGTCCATTTTGTTACTTACTAGCTGTGAGACAAGTTGCTTAATATCTCTGAGCCCTCATTTCCTAGATCCTAAAGATAGATAATTATAGTACCTTACAGGAGTTTTGGGATTAGAGATAATTATATAAAACCCTTAGTAAGTGCTTAATGTATAGTATCTATCACTATCCCTATCGTTGTTATTGTTCTTGCATGACTAGGTATAGGAATAATTTCAGAGTCCCTAATAGAGAAACACGCATGTACATATTTTGTATGTGCATGTATATGCATGTTTGTATCTATATACAAATGCATATTTAGAACCCACAAATTAGTGATGTGAATATTGGATAATCAATGTGTATGTACTATAATCAATTATTATCATCATGATAATCTAGAGGAAAAGAAAGAGCAATTTTCTCTGGCTGCCAAATGAGAGCTTTTCAGTTGTCAGTGAGTAGATAGTAAGGTTTATCAGGCACTCAGAAATGGTTGACCAAGAATTAGAGCAGCATGGCATTTTGTTCTGGAAAATCAGGGTCAAATTCTCACCCCTCACACTAAAATGGGCTTTGCTATTAGATCCAAAGTGCTTGTGAAGTTAGAAGGATGGTAAATGAACCTTTCCAATTTATTTTATAGCTTTGTAAACAGAGATGAAGTTATGTGATGTAGCAGCACAAAATGCAAAAGTCCTTCTTGTTTAAAATAAAGTTGTTTATATAAATCTTATGTATGCCATCTCCTGTAAGTCAAGCATTTGCCTAGCATTCGTGAATTATGTCTGTACTTAGAATTTAAGAAGTTAAACAGTGTGCATACCAGACTTGAGAGATGGGAAATAAAAATTGATATACTGTGTGACACTTGATATAGCACAGGGAAATATCTTTTAAATGCTGAAGGGATGTACTGACATAACCATTTTTAATTCACATATAGAAACTCCCACTCAGAGTTATTAATGGTAGAGTCAGATATTTTTACTTGTTCAAAATAAAATAAAATAAATGATGCAAAAAGTGTAATGTCGCCTGTGAAAGATTGAATTAATTTTATCCACCACTCAATCCATTGAGAAAATGTTAAAGTTGTAACATTAAACAATGAAACTTAAATAATTCACAGATCAGAATTAAGGGTAGAGTCCATCCTCAGTCAGGCTGTAGTCTTGACTTTTGTTACATATACTTTTCAATGGAAGATTCTTCTCTTAAAATGTCTGCAGATGAGTTTTGGAGAGTGGCTGAGATTAGTACAGATGGAAAGGACTCTCAGCTGGGCTGTCTTGGCTGCTACTTGAACGTGTTGACAAGGTGGACTAACTATTCTAAGGAACAACAGGCCAGGCCTGTTTTGTTCTGTGATAGCATCATTTGCTGGCTCCCTCTTATATATTTAGCTGTATTATGCAGAGGAAAAAAAAAAACTTAAAAACTGATTTAAGTTTTAGTTGGTAGCCTAATAAAGTTTGTCCCTTTTCAAAAGTTGTGATGAAGTCCGAAACCAGTTACCCAAATGGAAAAACATTTCTTATGTAATGTTATTCAGTAAAAGATGTTAGTAAGTCCCAGGTTGCTGTTTCTCAAGTGGGAAGTAGCAGATGTCATTTGTTAATATGTAGAGAATTAGTTAAAAACAGAGCATTTTAGTATTAATATAACTGAATGGAGCCTGAGAAGGCAATCAGTGACCTGAAGTTTCAAGGATAGGGAGGCTTTCCAGCTGTTAGTTCAGGTATTTGTCTTAAAGGATGATTTCTTCATTCTCTGACTGTCAGCCCCTCCTTTCTCCTGACTTACTTTTTTGAGAACCATGAATATCATGGTAGCTCCCAGATAATCAATTTAATAGCTGGAGGCTGGAGTTTGAAAGAATCAACATGGATTTAGTGGTAGAAGAATGAACTCAGTAGAGAAGATGAAGAGGAGGGTAGTGCACATCAATAGAAAGGTATCACTAAATGTGATGAGTAATGGTTGTTTGAGAAAAGGAAAAACTAGTTCCAAGCTTTTCTCTCTACCCTACTCTGTGTAATTCTTTGTGCAGACTTAGATTTCTAGAGCTTATATTTGAAGACAAGATGGAGTGGAGATACCATTAGGTGACCAGGTATTCTTTATCTATGAAAAAGCCCATTGGGGCAGGCAAAGTGAACCAGAAGAATTCGTTATGAGGTTCTAGCCAGAGATTAGGCTTAGAAGATCAGGTAGACTAGATCAGACCCACAATGATAGAGCCAACATGTAGTTTGCCTTTGGAGGAATTCAATGAATATATATAATGCAAGGGTGGAAACCAGGGCAAAGAAAAACGAAGTTGGGCTCTTGAAGTTAGCATCCGCACAACAGCTGTTTTTTTCTAAGATTTACTGATTTAGTTATTATGTGAATTGTCAGATCACTGATTTTTGAGAGGACTTTCATGGGCTCCTTCTTAGGGTGGGAGTATATCCTTAGAACTCCTAAACTCCCTGGGGATCTCTTGTAGCAGAGAGGCATCAGATCATTGGCAGTTCAGTAGAAGAGGTAATCTGAGCTCTCTATTTAGAACCTTGGCCCTCATATTTATGCAATGTCTTTCCTTCTCAGTAATACAAGAACCCTGACTGTAGTGACTCTGATTTGTGATGTTCTGTATATATCAAATGATTAGGAGCAAAATTATAGTTGTTATTTTTTCTCATTTTAATTTAGTTTTTAAATTTTCTAACACATATTGCTTTGTGTAAGAACAAGGTCAGTTTAAAATTTTAAATGTACATTGGAAGAACTCTAATTTTCAATATTAAGAATATTATTGAATTTATTGTAGTATATTTATGTGATGAGATTTATAAACAGTTAAAATAATGCTTATAAATAGTTTTTAATGATTTGTGATAATGTTTATAATATAAAATTAGGTTAAAAAACAGAACTCAATAATGTAAAGACAGTGTGATCTCAACTACATAAAAATAGACATTAAAATGACTGGAAGATAATGTGCTTTTTAAAAAAATTTTAACGACGTGGGGTACAATTCAGGGTTAGGTATAGAAATTTTTGTTATGCAGGTACCCTTGTTGATGAGGTGTGCACCTCCCTCCCCTGGCAGTTTCCCTTAAGTGCCAGTCCCACCCCCTTCCACTGGCAGTTTCCCACTACTGCCAATCCCTTTCTTAAAGTATTATGATAATTGTTCAAGGTACGCTTATGAGTGAGAACATGTGGTACTCTGTTCTTTGTTTCTGTGATAAATCACTGAGTATGACATTCCCTAAATCCATCCAAGTTGCTGCGAAGTCCATATGTTTGTCCTTCTTTATGGCTGCATCATATTCTATTGTGTATATGTACAATATATCTATTTTTTTTTAATCCAGTCCAACTTTGATGGACAGCATGGTTGGTTCCATGGTTTTGCTTTTGTGAATAGAGCTGCAATAAACATGTGTGTGCAGGTATCTTTTTGGTAGAATGACTTGAGTTCCTCTGGTATATTCCCAATAGGGGGATTGCTGAGCCATGTGGAAGATCAATTTCTAGTTCTTTCGGAAATTGCCATACTGTCTTCCAAAGAGGTTGCACTAGTTTGCATTCCCACCAGCAGTGTAGAGGCATTCCTTTTTCTCCGCATCCTCGCCAGCGTCTGTTATTGTTTGTTTTATTAATGATGGCCATTCTTACTGTGGTTAGGTGGTATCTCAATGTGGTTTTGATTTTCAGAATGTGTTGTTTTTATAATTAACATTATTATTGTTATCCCTATTATTATTTTACTTTTAAAGAGGATTGAACATCTATCCTTTTACCTTTGATCACCCTGGAATGGATTGTAACCACCAGATCTTGGGATTTCACTGCCATATGTGATTTCTGCTTGCTTAAATTGAACTTCCAGTTATTAAAAAACAACCATGTCTCCAACTAGCTGGAAAAATGTGCAGGTATAGATTTTTCCAGGGCTTTCAGTCTGTTTTACTGATATCTATACCTGTTTCTAACTCTTGCTTATTCTTCCAAACAACTTTGTCTGCGACACTGAACAAATTCGATAGACTTATATGTTCTCTCTGGGTCAGGGATGCCACAATTTCAAGCCCAGGAAAAGAGAAGGCATGGAGATGATTACTGATCTGCTCTCAGAACTTATTCTTTTCCCTTTTGTGGAAGGTATGCAGCCCAATTTGGAGACAAAATAGTATTAGAGCAGTGACAGAAAGAAGATTAGATCCGTGACAGAAAGGAGGCTACACTTGGACTCAGGATGTCTATACCTAGTCTTTGTTCTGCTAGTAACTCTATGTCTTCTGGCAAATGCTTCTTCTGCCTTGATTCTCATTTCTGTATATTTAGAATAAGGATTATTGTTCACCTTTATCACTGAAATTCCTTGCAACTCTGACCTCTGATTCTAGATGACAGGAACTGATTCTTGGTCCTCAGAGAAAAGAGAGTGTCTATGGTCTTGCCTACTAAGCTTGAAGGCACATGTCAAGTTTGGCTACAGCGTAAGCCATGTCCACTTAAGAGGAATGTTTTCATTTTAAACCACTGAGGATTTGGAATTATGAGGTCAAATTCATATTTCTTTTGAGGGGTATTGTGATGGCTTGCAATATGTGCCACATGAAATGATGGAATGGTGATTTTTAGAAAAATACATTTAGGAAGAGGGCCTGTAGGAGCCTGCTTTCAGACTACAGCAAATACATTTCTGTAGCCAATGACAAACTTCTGGCATTAGGGCGATATAATGGAAAGGGTGACACAAACTTAATTTTAGTGTTGCAAGTAAAATATTATAATTTTTAAAAAAAACCTTATAGCTTTGCTAGGGTATTAATTGCAGGAAATTACAGCATATCCTATTGAAGTATTATGTCAGTGGCATATATAGCATGTAACACCTTTTCCTAGTCTCTCTTGTTTTCACCCCAAGTGTTGCGTTTTCATTTGAAAAGAGACGTGTTAAGTGGCTAGAACTTTGTCTGACTGTGGGGGTGATACTTAGTGGAGGGGGTGGCTCCGACTGTCTTAAAACAATTAAGCTGTGAAGGAGAGACTTCTTGGTTGTGCTTCCTAGAAGTGGGTTTTCTGCTTGAAGGATAATGTTGATGTAGAAATTCTTTTGGCTGTTTCCTCATTTATAACTTGTTAAATTTCATCTTCTAGTCCCAATAAATTTTCCAACTACAATTCATTTATTGAGTTGCAAGATAAAAAATGAGAGAATTTCACTTCTGATATGTGGTAGAGCTTAATATGGTTTTCTGATTTCCTCCCATTTTGTTTGTAGTAAATAGGGTAATTACTCACTAAAATTCTAATATCTTTCAGGGCTTTAGGGATGAATCTAAAACAGAACCATATAATGTTTTATTTAAGCAAATCCATGTTCTTATTAGGCAGTTCACCTTAATGTCATTTTTTATAAATAAACTTTGTTTTTTTTACGGGTTATTTAATTAATTTTGTTGTACTATCACATTCTGACATCTGCCTCTGTTAAGGCCTGAAGGATGTGATTTGCAGTTTAAAAATGAAAATAATTTATTATTTGAAAATGATAAATCATTTGGGAATGATACATACATATGAATATAAAAGAGTCTGATACACATCTTTTTCAGATTTTAAACACTGAGGCACATATACAGTTATCTGTGTTTGCACAAAGCATTTGTGCCAGTTGTACATCTGATTAATATCTAGTACAAGTGAAACCAATTCTGGAAATACTACTGCAATGCTGTCTTCTTGGGCTTATGGTCCCCATTAATTGCAGGGCTTTACCATATAACTATTGAGTAGATCTGGTTTTACTTATCAAATCCAGATCTGCTTTTTCTCTCCCTGCTGAGCAGGATGAAGTTCCTTGTGCTACCAGCTTCTTATTATTTTGGGGTTCACAGCATCTTGAGAATTGAATCTGTCAGCCCTGGAACTCCCAGTATTTCTGTGGAAAGCTTAACATTGCTAGAGTTGACTTTTATTAAGGGTCTCTACGTGAAACGCAATCAGGTTAAATAAGCATTTTACTTTTAAATGAAGTATTTATTTTAGTAATTATAGACAAATATTTATTTCCCCACAGTCCTTCCTTTGGATAAGAGTAGGTCTAAACTGGAAAGCGTTTAGAATCTGGTCTTTAATCTTTTCCCATTGCCTCCATGTTTTTCCCCAGGGGGAGAAATAGGTGGGAAATGAGATGGGAGACAATATAGAGAAGATTTCTACATACATGGTAACACGATCTTTTCTCAAAAAAAGCATCATATTTTCTTTGGCAATGAAATGAGAATGCATGAAGGATATTTTGGTTGGGCTTATAAGAGGACCATTTCACTTTCCTAGTAAAAAGAGCAGGCTTTTAAGCAATAGTTCTAATCTCCACCCTGAGAGAACATGTTGTCCTTGTGCTCCAAAGGGGCAAAATGTATTGAACTTGAAGAGTACAACAAATCTATCCATTCTGTCCTCAATCTTTCAGTTTTGCCAGGGCTAACTCCTGAAGCTAGGGTTAAAACCAGCTAGGAGATGCGCTGCCAATTCACAAAATGCTCTAATTATTAACCATAAAATGTGGGAAAGATATCTGGGAAGAAATCTGAAAAGACATTCTTCATTTATGGTGACAATGTTTGGGGACATTTACCTTTTTGACTAAAAAAGTCTTATTGCTTTCTGGAAAAAAAAAAGGAGACCTTTAAATGAAAAGGCAAAACAAAACAAAACAAACAAACAAACCCCCTCCCCCAAAATTAACTAGCTGTGAAGTTGTATAAGAAAGAGATAACACTTTGAAAAATGGCCAGAGCTCTCATGTATTAAGCACAGCAGATGAAATGATTTATTGGGTTTTATACACATTCTGTAAAGGATAAGCATTGCTAACAGAATGAGTGGCAGCCTCTGGGAGCTGAACAGGCCCCAGGGACTAGTCTTTGTTCCTCTGGTCTTGACAGGCATGTGTCTCTGTTAAATGAGGGCTTAATTTCTCTCATATGTGAACAATTTCCAAGCCCAACAAAGACAGTCAGGACTGGAGCTTTTTAAAAGATCTAGCACAGGAGGAAGCATTCTTGAAGAAAGGGGATGCTAAAAGGCTAATTACTCACCATGGCTTAGCAACTAGTTTATTTCTTCCCTAAGCAAGGTTTATTAACATGAATCTGCCACTTTTTAAAAAAACATAAACACACAGTAAAATTACAAGGATATATTTTTATTCTTTGTGAAATAGCCGTTTGCTGATCTCTGGTCATTGAAAAGAGGTGCCCCCATCAGCAGTGGTGGTGTATATAATGGAATATTAATTCACTAGAGGGGGAAGGGAGAGGGAAATATACTTTGGATCTTTTCTGTCTCAAGTGGGAGGAATTTAAACTATTTACTAAGCAGCATCCTTGGCAACACTGTGAATCCTTTCTTTAGACAGTCATTGCTTAAACTGGAGATTTTTATTTTAGCATTTTCTGTGAGTGTTTTAAACTATGATTATTTTAGTTTGTTTTAATTTCTGGAGAAAAATCCATATTGTTAAAGGGGCATACACAGGAAGTTACAGATATGTCTCTACTTTTACCATTCATATTAAAAAAATTTTTGTAAACTTGATTATTTTCCCTTTTGATTTGTATTGTAATTCTTATTAGCCTTTTATGTTCATTTTTGACCACCAATATTTAAATTTCTGTAACTTTCGAGCTCAGTCTTTTTTAGCCAGTAATCTACAGATAAACTTTTAAATGTATTTGTATTGCTACTGTTAAATTACAAAGGCAGGACTACTTACATATGAACAATAATCATCTTCTGAGTCATCTTTTTGTATGTTTTTAAAGCAGAAAGCACCAGTTATTTGAGTTGTTTATGAAGAATTATTATCTGTAAATGAAAGTCTCTTCTACCTCTAAACTTTTGTGTTTTAAGAATAAAATAAAAATAGATCTCTGAAATTAAAAAAAACCATAAGTATAGATTATCCACAATAAATTTATCTAAAAATCACCTTAAATATTGCAAGTCTACATTTTGAATTTTTAATGTAGAAAAATTAGGAAATCCTCACACATGGTACTTTTGGCACAAGGTCACAATACAACATTATCATCTCAGGGGAACAACATTCTCCTGTACGTGATAGGCTTTGTGTGGCATAATTAAAAAGGTGGGAAAACTGTTGATTTTACTTATAATCGTGGGCAGCTGATTCTTGATTGCATCTGATTATCAAAGTTAGTCTTCATGAATAATTAGATTTTTCAAATGCCATTAGTAATTGTAGCAAAAAACAAAACAAAATGTAATTTCCACCTGCATGCTTATCTCTACTAGTGTATAGATAACTTCTGAATGTGTCTGAGTCCTGTATACAGCCATTACGTGCTAACTATGAAGGAAATGGCATGGTATCTTTATTTGAAATGTGAAATGGTGACCATATGACTTGGAGAAGAAAAAAATAAAAGCCATTTCTTCCCAGGTGCTTTATCCTTAGCATCTTTGCTTTCTACCCAGAAGTACTTTGGTTTCCACAAGAAAACATGTTTTAGTAGAAATAATACGTGCCAAACCACTTAAACTAATGACTAAGCCATCTCTGTTCCAGTTTTGACATACATCTGAATATGAGAAACAGAAGGGTCTTCATAAATGACAGTCAAAGAAATTCTAGTACCCTTACTTCTGACATGAATTAATTAGGTTAAGTTTACTTTCCCTTTATTATTTAGGATGCCACCCAAAATGAACAATTGATATCATTTCTTTATAAACTTACCTCTGTTTTTATATTGCCAGTTCTTATAAATGGCATCATCACTCCAAGTCATATTTGATGCCTGCTTTTTCCTCATGTATCGTAGAATTGCCAATTCTAGTCCCATTTACCTCAAAATATCTCTTATCTGTCCTCTGTGTTTCTTTCTTACTGTTACTAACATGATTCACGTTATCATCACCTCACGCCCAAATGCTGAAATGGAGTCTTGAATTGTCTTCTCCCTTTCAGATTGCTCCCTTCCACTTTACACAACATCTATTCCAGAGTATTCTTCCTAAAGTACACTTCTCATTTTGATCCTCTTCTGCTTAGAAGTCTCCAATGATGTCCTGCTGACTATGATTTTGATTCATCTAACAAACTTTCATTTAGCACTTGTTATGTTTCTCATACTTTTCTAGTTTGTGAGGATATGGCAAGCTACAAAAATCTCTTCCTTGCTAAGTTTATATTCCAGTTGGGGGAGGAAGACAATAAAGAGGTAGGTAAAATTATAGCATACTAGGAGAAAGGTTATGGAGAAAAAGCAGAGAAGGTGAAAAGGGAGTAAGAAAGATGTACAGCAGTTTTAAATAGGGTGCTTGGGTAAGTACTTAATGGAGAAAGTAGCATGTGAGCAGGATTCAAAGGAATTGAAGGAGCAAGCCCTGTGGATCTCTAGAGAATGACTCTTCCAGGCAGAGGGAACAGCAGATGCAAAGACTCCTAAGATAAGAGCATGCCAGGGGAAGGAGGGGTAGGATAGGCAGTTGAGGGAAACTGCCAGGGGAGGGAGGGGCACACCTCATCAACAAGGGTACCTGCATAATGAACATTTGTATACCTAACCCTGCATTGTACCCCACATCTTTAAAATAAAAAGTGAAAAAAATAATAATGAAAATTAGTAAATGTTTAAAAAAAAAGAGCATGCCAACTCTATTTAAGGAACATTAGGGGGCCAGTCTGGCAGGTGTTGGAAGTAATTTCAGGGCATGAACCAAAGGGAGAAGAGGAGGAAATAAGAACACAGAGGATCTTTTTTTGTTTGCTTGTTTTTGTTTGTTTGTTCTTTTTTTGTAATTGGTGGTTCCACAGATGTCCCTTTACATTTTTGTAAGCAATTTGAAAAAGTAACGGGACCTGACTCAGGGTTTTGTTTTTTTTTTCCGAGTTGGAATCTCACTCTCACCCAGACTGGAGTGCAGTGGCATGCTCCCGGCCACCGCAGCCTTGACCTGCTGGACTTCCGCAATCCTTCCGACTCAGCCTTCCAAGTAGTTGGAACTACAGGCGCATGCTACCACGCCCAGCTAATTTTTTGATTTGTTGTAGAGATGAAGTCTCGCCAAGTTGCCCAGGCGGGTCTCAAACCCGTGGGCTCAGGCAATTCACTCACCTCGGCCTCCCAAAGTGCTGGGGTTACAGGCTGAGCCACCAAGCCCGGATCTGACTCAGGTTTTAACAGGCTCATTCTGGCTACTGTGTGGCAAATAGACCGAAGGGAGCATAAGTAGAAGCAGGGTGACCGTGAAAAGGCCATAGAGGCAAAAAATGTCGGTAACTCAGGCCAGGGCAATGGAAGTACGAGACGTAGATTCTGGATATATCATGAGCATAAAACTTAAGGGATTTGGAGTGAAAGGGAAAGAGGAAAGTTAAGGATGACTTCAAGGATTTTGACTTAAATACCTTGGATAATGGAGTTGACATGAATTGAGATTCTGCCATTCACTGAGAACACTGTAAGAAGAACAGATATTAGCAGGGAGTGAGGGTCTGGGAGTTGGGGAAGAATATTAAGAGTTTAGTGTTGAACTGCTAGGTTGAAATACTTATTATTAGAGATCCAGGAGGAGATGTCGAGCAAGCAGTAAGACATCCACGTCTGGAATTCAGAGGAGAGATAATGACTGAAAGTGCACAATGTTTGGGTAGTTTTTAAAGTTCAGAGTTCTTGGCTTAAGTTTCATAGCCTTCCATAACTCTCATTTCTAGCTGTACTCTACACTAGCTAATAAACTTGTCTTTGTGTAATCTCTAGAACATCATTTGTGCTGTTTCTACTTGGAATGCCCATTTCCCCCACGTTCATCTTTGCCTTTTTAAAGCCTAGAATTCCATTATAGCCTAATTTCTTGAAGCCTTCAACTGATCACCATCACCCTGGGCCCCTGACCCAGGCAAAGTTATCTTTTTCTTCTGAGTTCTTTAGTCCCTTGTGCCTTTTAAATAGCACTTACTACATGCACTGTATTTTAGCTGTTTGTGCATGTCTTGTCCCTACTACAAGATCATAACCTCCTTGAAGACAGAGATCATATTCATTTTTATATTCCCAATATACCTAGCTTGGTGCCTTGCACATGGCGGATGTTCAGTGAATACTGTTGAATTGAATTGTTGAAATCTTAAGTTTATTTTAATGGGCAAAGAAAAAAAGATGCTCAAAGCTATTATTTTTTCTTTCTTTGTATGTTCTTCAGTTATTGAAGAAAATATTTCAAAAGCACATTTATGAAGCAAATTGTATTAAAATATTTAGCTCATGCCTTCAAGAACTAAATAGAATGATGGAAACTTGGTTTGTTGAATTCCCTAGGCACTGATCTTCTGACTGAGGTAAAGTTTGTTGAATTTGGAGATATGTTTGCTGATGACTTAGCTATTCATCTCCCCCTTGATGAAAGCTGGTAATCTGGATAAAATAAACATTCTATAGTTGGTCCATTAAAAAAAATCATTTAAATTACCTGTTTGGATTGACTATGATATTAATTAAAATGCTTGTAAAGAGCAAACAGTGCTATGAGTTCATTTACTACAAAGTTTCATTGTCCTTCGTTTCTGACTCTAAATTGGTAAATAATTTGTATTTCTAAAAAGTACTTAAATACATAGCTAATATTGAGCATTTATTATATGCTAGAGACTCTTGTAAGCCCTCTACAAATATTACCTCCTTAAATACCATGTGTTTAGTTCTTTAGGATTCTTCATTGAGCATTATGAAACTACTATAGTGTTTGAAAATCAGTAATAATATATTTTGGGGGGAAACTTCAGAAAGGAATAGCAAGGGATGTCATTTTTACAGCCTTGGTTTACTGTCTGGTCTCCTTTTAAGGATTTTAAATTCTACAATTCTTGCTTATATTCTGTTAAAACGAGACTCTTCAGAGTGGTAGATTTAGTTCAATTCTTTAAGCATTTATTAAGTCCCTTAGTACTGAGGCAGGGATACCAAGGTGGAAAAGATAATGTCTCTGTCTTTAATAAACTCTGTTTAGTAAAAGAGACATCTGAGCAATAATCACATTAAGTAAAATGCTGTTGAACTTTTTTTTATTTAATAAGGTTTTTTAAGTGAGCTTTTTAAAATGATCAAAGATTAAGTATTTTAGCTTTAGCAACATCAAGGGTCTATCCCTTAAATATGATAGTGGTATTTGTGGCTTGCAAGTTATCACACCAAGTAGAACAGTAACACTTGCAGGAACTCCCGAGAAAATACACTGAAAACTATTCCTCCAAAAGTAAAGAACTGTTTTACTATTTGTTATTTTAGTAATCAACTACAGGAAAAGCTGCAGTTGCCATAAAGAAGAAAAAAACAGTTAATTTCACAGCCTTCACTGAATATCTGCTCTGTGTAACATGATTGAAAGCTAGCTATATGAAAGCAATATAGGAAATATGAGACATACTGTTTTCTCTCTAAGAACTTTCAAAGGAGCCAGAGAGACAAAATGTGCACGTATTTTAAAGTGTGAGAGCAATGGCAGAGCATCTTGGCAGCAAGAACAAAAACAATGATTATAAACTCAACAGCTCAATTCTAAAGGTCCACAGATTATAATGAATGAAAGTAACAAGTTAGACAAGAAAGAGACTACTTTACAAACTTTTTATTTTCTTTAAATTGAACATAGTATTTCACAGTACTTCTAAGCAAGGTATAGTTAGTGTTTTATTTAAACATTTCTAGAGGCTCAACTCACCTTTGTCTTGCAACCAATTCCTCTCAGAAATGAAGGGCCTTAAACAGAATTCACCCTGGTTCTGTGGTTAAGTATACCTGTTAATGCTCAAACTTTTCACAGAGGACAAAATATATACCACATGATGAACTGCAGTTTGCAGGAGCCACAGAGGAAGATACGGCGGGTTGCTATCTCCCTTGGATTACCTTTTCCTGGGTTAGGTTTACAAGTCAAAACCATGTGGTGTCAAGGCCCTGGGAGAATGGTTTAACCTGTAACTTAGGAGGACTTTACTCAAGATTTATTGGCAAGATTTGCTTTTCACTTTAAGGGAGAGATACACTTTCCATCCTCAAACTTGGTTTGGAAAATATGTGTGAGAAGACATTTTTTTTCTCCCTCCAGATTTTGTTTTTCCTGCGATATTGGCTGATAAAGCCTGATTGAGAGCAGTTTTTGATGATTGTTACCTAACCTCCTGAAAGGTTAGGGTTATACATTCTATCAGTAGTTGTGATCTTTTCAACATGTTTGTTTTCTATCATTATGTATCCTTTTAATTAAATAATTTCATTTATAAAAGCATGATAAAAGCCTATAGTATCTTAGACTGTTTTGGCTATAAGGGACTTTGAGGATGACCTAGATCACTGACTTTCAACTTTTTTTTCAAACCAACACAACACACTGTAAGATGTTTATTTCATATCACTATCCAATACACACAGGCAGCACATACATACACATGTACATATGTATAACAGAAACAGAAATGTCATTAAATGATACTTGCCTTACAACATGGAATGCTCCCTGTATGGGATTCTCTTTTTTCCTTCCATTTCTTTTTTGCTTTCTCTCCCCTTCTCTTTTTAAATCCTCTTCTTCTCTGATCCTTTTCTCTTTCTTCTCTTCTTTTCACACTCTTTCTATTCTTTTCAATCTTTCCTTCTCTTTCATTGTCTTTTCTCTTGTCTTTATTTATTCTCTTTCTTCCTTCATCTTATCTTTCTACCTTTATACTCTTTCTTCTCTCTTCCTTTAACCTTTCTTTCCTTTTATCTTCTTCTTTTATCATCTTCCCTATTCTGTTAAACAATGCCAATTCTGTTCCTTAATTAGTCACAAGCACAAAATGTGGAAAACACTGACCCATTTCAAACCACTCGTTTTATACTTAAGAAAACCAAAGCTCGTAGAGATGGACTATCAACTGTGAAGGGACTTGTTTAAGATCATGTGTTATGTCCTGAAAACATCTGGTTATTGATAAAGTTAGGCTTAGAATACAGGACTTTAAAGGTCTTCAAATAAACCAAAATTTTCTGGCCTATATGGACATCTTATTAAAATTCTGAACCATTTCTCTCTGTGTTTAAGGATACAAGATGTAGACAGTTGTAATTATGAGCAAGAATGTCTGGGTAAAAATTTGGAAATTCCCACAGCTTTCTAGTTTGACAAAGTTGCTACCCACCATCATGAACTTAAAAGTTATGATTTTTCCAAATGAGAAAAAATTATTATAGTTATGTATAAAAACTGAAAGATTCAAAAGCTCCATTATATATAATTGCACAGAGCCCTTGCATTAAGTTTAGGATAAGGAGGAAACAGGAGAATCTTTTAATTTATTTTCATAGTTTCAGGAAGAGTTATGAGGCTGACAACCACGAGCAACTGGAGTCTGATAAAATATCCTCAAGTTTAGCCCCCTGTCAGGAGTTTGTATGTTTGAACAGTGAATGCCAGAGAAACATGCTAAGGCAAGGCCAAGTGAGAATAACAAAAAATCTGAAATTCTTGTTTTTCAATAACTACTACCAAGTGCCAGGTAATATGGTATGCCAAGGAACTGAAATAAAAAATAATAACATTAGTGTTATATGTTATATAGTAGAGATCTAACTCTCAGAAGGGGCAGCATTTATTGTTGGTAGAACAGCATTTATCTTGGGAGGAGTTTTGTGGTGTTAGTCAAGGAGCCCAGCACTTCATTTTGTGTTTGTTCTGCTTTTGTCTTTTCAGAACCTCACTCTATTTGTACCTTTTTAAGAATGTACATTGGATGTGATTTTTAAAAAAAATTTAGTTTCCCATCGTTTTCCTTTTTTATTTACAGGAAGGAAGGTAAACCAAACTTTCGACCATGGAATTTTTATGGCAAATACTGTAAATAAACTTGATATAATATTTAGACTAGAGCCTGTTCCATAAAATAATTCTTTTGTTTAAGACTTTTATAATATGTAGGTTAAAAACAACAGATTCGTTGTCAAATTATAAGTGGCACAATCCTCACAAAATCTGAGAACAAAGAGAGAAGAAAGAAATAGGTATACTAGTGGTGTGCTGGAGTCAACTCACACTGGCTCACCAGAGCCAATTGTACTTATCTTTTCCCAACTTTTTGTCCAGTGGCATCAAGGTGGTAGGTTGAAATCAGTCATGGTGTGATACACTATGGAAACTGGCAAATGCTCAAAATTGTCTTTTTTTTTTTTTTTTTGAGAGCTGGTTTACCAGTACACAACTGGGTGTGATAAAAGGCAAAGATATTAAAAAGCAAAGCAATCAAGCTTTGAATCACTGACTTTTGAATTAAAGGTACTGGATGTTATTTAATTAACTGGTATCATTGGTTTTAGATCAAAAGTTAAAAACTTTCTGTAGTCTTGCTGAGAATTTGGAGTTAACTTAAGAATTTAAAAAAAGGAGCTCAGCTCCAAAAATTCTTTACTAATTTAGAAATATTTTAAAGTAATTCACAGCCAGAAATAATTAGCCCCCTGGGCTCACTGTGCTGCTTTTGTAGACTTCAGGAAAGAAGGGAAATTTAGAAGTCTGAACAGAATCTAGCTTTAAAAAAATGAAACACTAAAATTAATTTTTATCCCGAGTTCATTATTTCTTTCTGACAGTGTATCGTCTGTGTTTTTTTTATTGATTTGTAGACTACTCTACTTTAATATAAAGGATTATGATTATTTATACCCTCATGTTAAAAAGTAATGACATTAGCCTCTATATCTGTTAAGTAATTTTACCACACTTAGTATATGCCACAAACTGGTATTTAAGAGAAGTCATTATGGTAGACTTGGGCATGTGCTATCCAGACCTTTCTTCAAGGAAGCACTTGCTGTCCAGCCACAGGAGTACGGTAAACATACAGCTTCCATCTGTCCACTCCTGCAGAGTTTGCCTTAGCTGCAGAGAGCCACTTAGTCCCAAGACATATATCCTTCCCAGGTCTGTCCTGTGGGTGAAGGACATGGAGTGAAGATTGAGCCTTTTAGACCGGAAACTAGTCACTCACTCCAGAGCTTCCTGCTGACTTGGATGAAGAGTTGTTGAGTCAGTATTGTAGTTCAACTTCTTCCTGTGCCCAATCTTGTTTCTTTCTCTTTCCTGTTTACAGGTAGGTGCTGTTCCCTAGTAAATATCTTATACCCTAAACCTTGTCTCTCTGTCTACTTTTAGGGAAGCCAACCTGCAGCAGCCTTGAACATAACATGAATACATTAGTATTATGCTAAGGCAGTTCTATCAGGTCTCGCCAACACTATTGAGCCCTGCATTTCTGGCATGTTGGCCCCCTTTCAGAGTCCCCCGTCCCATGACTTTGTGGCAGAACTAGTATGGAAAATCTGCTGTAGAGGTTTTGCTACATATTCAGTACCTGTCCCCCAAATTCTGCCACTTTACACACATTTGGTAATGAAGTTTCACCTATCCGCATGTTCTGTTACATTAAGTAGACTTTTATAGGTAGAAACAGACTTATCAAAAGTCTGATTGTTCTGCAAGCCAATAAAAGTCAGTAGAATGGAGACTATTTTAATAGTAAATGTATATGTTACATACTTTATTACATTTTAAATTTAACCCAGAATTCCACTTGGTCAAAAATTTAAGAGATTCCAGAGTTGTGTGCTTAGTTATTAGGTTACTAAAATCCAAGTTTTATATTTTAGATCTTATATTACTCAGAATACTGCATAAAGGTCTTTTTGCGTTATTTTTTCTATCAGTTCACAAGTTCACATCACCTAATATTTCTCTATCAAATTAACTATTGATACTATGAGGACAAATAAAAAATTAAGAGGAGGAAGCAAAGTATTTTTTAAACTGAACACCGATTTTTTTCACGTAACTGTTTTGGAGAGTTGAAATGTTGAGAAACAAGATAGGTAGAAAGATAAGAAATATGAGAAACACTATTATGTATCCTGAAGTCTTAAATTTTTAATGAGCTGAACTTTAACATTCTGATGCTAGAAATGATTTTTGTCTGAATTAGAGTAGAAGCTAGGAGAATAAGATTTAGTTACAGCTAGGAACCATCAATAATTTTGGATAAGGAATTAATATTACATAATTTTAGCTAACATCAGTAGTACTAATAAATAGTTTGACAAAAGCATTATCTTAAAGGAATACATTTCTGTGACATTGGTAGATATAATTTAGGCTTAAGGTGAGCTCTAGAGACAATGTGCGTTATCTCTCTCCTGCAAATGATACACTTCATATTTTGTGCATTTTTAAAAATGAAAAGTATAATTTGGCTTGCTGTCACATGATGCTAGGTGTAATTTTACCCCAGCAAGGATCATATCCTACTATGTATTCCATCACACCAGTACCTTTCTCTGACTTAAATAAAATTAATAGAAACTTATCCTGATATATTTAATTCCTCCTCTTCCTTCTTTATACTTCTATCTACCTCCCTTCTACCTTCCTTTCTATTTTTTTTTTTAATAAGAGCAGGAAAGAATCAGTAGGAAAGTAGTTTAGGTAGACATTGGGTTAAGTGGACTTGAAAGTAGAGTCCCATCAAAGGGATAATAGTAAATGTTTTTTAAAGTTACAAATTGAAATGTGTTTAACTAAGCTTAGTTAATTGCTTGTTCAAACTAAGTTTAAGAAAAATATATTAATATGAGTCTAAACTTAAGGGAAAAATACTTTAAAGAAAGGAGGTGGAAAATATTTTTAAAATAGTTTTGGAGTCTAGCTCTGCCATCTATTTGACATGTGATATTGAGCAAATCATTTAATCTTTGTAAGCCTTTTCTGTAAGAAGATGACAAAACTCACAGACACAGAGAAATTCAGATACACATATACACACACATACACACCTGTAACTCCAGCTTCATGGGATAAATACAAGAATCTGAGTTAATATGTAGAGAAATACTTTGGCAACTGTAAATTGCTAAAGGGCATAGTATTAATAATAATGATGAATAAGTTTATATAGAACAAATAATTTTACACTAATTCTCATATCACGTTCACCAAGATATTTTTTCTGAGTTCTTAAAATAATATCTAGGAAAGCGACTAACAGGTAAGAGGAACTATTTCATCATTCTGGGAAGCCCTGCTTATGATTTCTCTATTTTTCCTAGATGCCCTCTCTTCACACACATACATATACGTACACATTGCATCATCATTTGGTCAAAAATGTGAAGACATGGAAAACTTATATTTTTATGTATACATAGAGTTGAGATAAAATAAGCTGGGAGTCAGGAGATGTGGGAGAAAAAGTAACTGCTGATGAAGTTTATTTATTGTTTCTTTGTTTGATGCATTTTTGGCACCAGAGAGTGATTCAATGTCTAACAAGTTTCATCTGAATCAAAAAGAACAAGTCAGTATCTGGGGGTCATACTCTGTGACAGCCACAAGATCATGGTACATGTAATAAGGAGATTGGTGGCTTTTGGAGACATTAGCTTTGTGAAGATAGAGGAACTGGAAAGAAATAAGGGGGATTTGGGTAAATCTGGTGATAAAATGTTAAGTTGCATTGAAAGTGTTAAGGGAAGAGATGTGCTTATTTTCAGGATGGAGATTAACTTGAAAATTTTTGAATTGAATGAATTTAATACATTTTACTTATTAAATGTTGAATACTCTTTGGGAATTATTCTAGAACCAAGGATAAAAGAAGAAAGACAAATTACTTATCTTTGGAAGCTCACAATCTAATAAATGACAACAATGTAACGTGCAAAGTGCTACGATAGATGTAGTCACTGACTACCATGGGAGTACAGAGAAGGGCCATGCCTTTAATCCCAGTTGACAGGTCAAGAGAGGTTTGCTTAGAAAGTGACAGCTGGGCTGAATCTAAATTTTGAAGTAGGAGTAGGAATGTGAACCAGAATGGGAGGTTGCCAGGCAGAAGAGTCTGAACAAAGGTTCACAGGGATGAAGAACATTGCATATTGGGGAACTACAAATAAATTAGTTTTGCAGGAAGATTGGAATGAAGTGCACAACAGCAGGTGTGCCAAAACGAAGCCGGATTATAGCTATGCACCAGATCTTGAAGGACCTCATATGACAAATTCAATGCAATAATTTAAAGAATGTAAGCAAGGGAATGAGATGATATTTGCATTTCAGAAAGATCACTCTGACAACAGTGTGAAGAATAGTTTTAAGGAGGCTAAAAGTAGAGTCAAAGAGAATATTTAGGGTCCTACTGAAGTAATTCAAAGAGAAAAAACCCGTTAGGCTCTGAGCTAAAGGAGTATAGGTGAGGAGATGGATTTGAGTGGTATGAGGAAATTAATCTATAAAATGAGTGATTGGTTGGATGTAGGGAGGAAGAAAAAATTTAAACTAACTCTCACATTTCGGCATTGGTTGACAGAGTTGACACCTCTGTTCAACAAGATGGGTGTTTCTTTAATTCCGCAAATATTTATCAGGCACATACTATGTGCTGTGCACTGATGATACAGTAATGAACAAAACTGACAAAGTTTGGAAGGATAGCGACTGTAAACAAATAAACAAATATCATGCAACAATAAGTTCTATGGAGAAAAATAGGTTAAGGTTAAGTAGGAGTATAGAGTGATGGATATTACAGATTTATTGAGGTCAGTCAGAAAGGGTTACTTGAGGAAATGATTTGAATAAATTGAGAATGAATAAGATGCAGATATTCGGGTAAAGATATTCCAGGGAGAAGGATCAGAATTACAATGTATGTGAAGCAGGAGTGTGGTTAGCATGTTTTAGGGGCAGCCGGGAGGCCAGTAAAGATGGAATAGACAGAACAAGGGCACAAGTGGTATATGGTGAGGTCAAAGAGATATCTCGGGCAGATCATAAAAATATAAGATGATGATCAACTTTAGAGGGTTGGGTGAGAGGAAAGGTTCTATTTTTGACATTCCCAATTATCCAGGTATGTATGCTTACTAGATGATGGATATGTCGTTTTGAAACTTGGGAATGAAGCTTGAGTTAGGAATACAGGTTTAGGAATCATTATTGAATGGGTAATAATGAATTTGCCTAGAAATATAGAAAGTGAGAAGAGGGTGGAGGGCAGAATCTTAGGAAACTGTAACATATAAAGGGTGGAGAAATAGAGGAATGGGAACACATGATAAAGATTGAGAAGTAAGATAGTGGCAAAGGAACCAACTGGCCGATCCATATTTGTTCAACCATGAGATGTTTATTAAGCATCTACAACAAGCATAGCATGTAAACATAAATGCCATAGGTCTCAGAATGATGGGGCGGAAGGGTTTTTAGACATCATCTGTTTAAACCCACTCATTTTGTGTTTGAGGGAACTGTGACCAGAGGGCAAAGTGACGTGCTCCAGGTCCCACAGTTTCATAGTGACAGGGATAGGACTAGAATCTTTGAAACAATCCTCTTTCTGTTATAACACATCAAACTCAGAGAAACAAAAAGCATACCAGATTGGAAGGATTGTAAAGAACTTTCTGGAACCTTGGTTTTAAAAACTGGGTAGGATTTGAATATTCAGGGGAAGAGAAAGGCAATATGAGAGTGCATATTAAAGCAAAGAGTGAAAATGAGCTTGATGTGTATAGCATAAAAAAGATGCCCTGTGGTGATAGAGTTTTTATTAGGGAGAAAGGGAGATAAATTTGGAAACTTTGGTCAGAATAAAGACTGTACACTTGATGAGGTAGAAAAGCAATGGGAATTATTGTGGAATTAGTTCATCTTTAATAAAAACAAACTGTGGAAGAGGAAGGCATAGCAGATACACTAGATGACCAGTAAGCATATGTTATGTACATAATAGCTGATGTTTAGTAAGTGGTCACCTGGTATTAGCTACTGTAATAAATGCCTTATTTATATTACTTAATTTACACAATAATTCCCTATTTGCTATAGAGAATGGAGGGTTCGAGGTCAAACAACTTGCTCAAGGTGTCACAAACTACAATAAATCAAAAAAAAAAAAAACTAGCTGGGCGTGGTAGCACGCACCTGTAGTTCCAGCTACTTGGAAGGCTGAAGCGGAAGGATCGCCGGAGCCCAGCAGGTCGAGGCTGCGGTGGCCAGGAGCAGCCACTGCACTCCAGTCTGGGCGACAGAGTGAGACTCTAACTCAAAAAAAAAATAAATAAATAAATAAAAAATAAGTGGCCTGGCCGGGATTCTAATTTAGTTAACAACAGTAAACATTTACGTTGCATTTACTGTATGTTAAACACTATTCTAAGGCTCTAGTTACCTTAGCCTGTTGAATCCTTAAAATATCACTGTGATGTAGCTAATATTATCCCCATTTATAAATGAGAAAAGTGAGGCACAGTGAGGTTAAGTAATTATTTCAAGGTCACACATTTAATAAGTAGCAGAGCTGGGATTCAAACTTAGTCTGGCTCTAAAATCTGTGTTCTTAACCACTGCACACTCTGCCTGTATGAATCTAGAGCCCTGGATCCTAGCCACCATGTTATATATCTCTTAGAGTAGACATTTGATGGAAAGATCTATACATTCATTTGTCAAATTGGAAATTTGAGCCTATAGAGTGACATGGGAAATAATTTTAAAAGAGAAAAATGAATTAAAAATTTTTTAAATGACAATCAGCCTGACACATACTCTCCAGTTAAACAAAGTTGGTAACTCAAGGACCACCTACAGAAAAGAAGGAGCAAGAATCTCACACCGGAAATTTACCAGGTTCACAACTTGTAAATGAGGAATGCATGAATAAGAACTAAAATATGTGCAGACCAAACTACCCCATACAAATATTTGAACACTCCCTGAAAGACTGGTTTCCCAGGAAATGTCTGGTTACAAACTCAAGCTGCAAATTTATGAAGGTAGATAGATGCCTGAGTGCTAGTCTGTGGCTATTTGTACAAAGTTATACTTGGAGGAAATTAAGACAGGAAAATTTGAGTGCATATCACTATAGTGTTCTTGTTTTCTTTATGTAAAGCTACTTTACATATTTTTTCATGGGCAAATATTAAGTGGCTTTAAAAAGATCAGACTGTGGTTGAATGATTTAGAAGACCACTGTACTTAATTCAGAGCTAGGTGACTAGAAAATATCTGGTTAAGGGATGAAGAGGAGTCACTTAAAAGGCAAAATGGAGCACCAGTGAGCAGAGAAAAGTATCAGTAGCTCATTTCTGTAGGATCCATACAACTTAAAATACAACTTTCTAGCATGGCAAAAAAAAAAAAAAGAGGAATACTTCATAAGGATATGTGGCATACAGGGGAGATTACATAAAAGATTAGAGAACTTTTTGTGACTTATTGCAGCATGTTAATGGGAGGGATTCTTATTCTATTGTGTTGATTGTTAGGTAATGTTCCCTCCATTAATTTTTTTCCTTTATACTAGTCAATTGTGTTTCTTACTTTATTTTTGTCATGTATTTGCAAACTCCACTTAAGATGACTACAGCATGACTCTTTAATAATATTAAGATAAATAATAGATGTTCATTGTTGGTCTCAGGCTATCTTTGCTATGACCTGCATTTGTCCAACCTGAAAATATAAATAGATAATAAAACTTTTAGTGGTGTTCTGCCACTATAGTGAAGATGAGAATGTGATCTGAGCTAGAAGGAATAACTTGCAATCTTACTTCACTTTGATATCTCTTATTTATTGTTGGGCAGCCTTGCCCAAAGCCATGGGTATTATGCCATACTTATTTTTCAGAAAGTAGACCTTAGAATGAAGCATGGTTTAGGATTAATTAATGAGATTGTATGGCACTCTGCAGAGAAAATAAGTTAAACTTTATTATGTCTCAATTTGGGAATTTGGCTTTTAAAGGTATTTAGATTTTTCCGCAGCATCTTATTGGTAGCATTTGAGCTGGAAAAATAGAGTTTTGGGTCACATATCTGCCTTACTAGCCTCTGTAATTCTGTGGGCATTTTAGCAGAAGTAGCAACTGGATGATATTAGCATTTTTGGGGGCAGGGAGACCAGAGATCAATGGTCATCACTGTCAATTGTACTCTTGAGACACAATGAAATAGATTGAGTTCTGATGGACCCAGTGGGTTTCAGTCTCCTATGTGTCAGTTGCTCATATTGTGTTTAGTGGGAGTGGTATGGGTTCTTATCCTATTTGGTGGGGGTGGGGGTGGATAACTGGCTGCAATATTTTATTTGTTTGTCTAACTGATGATATCAGAGTAAGTTGACTCTGATTTTGGTAGGTTTAGTAAAACTTAGTCTACATATCATAGTGCAATACTGCTTTTTAGGTTAACATATTACCAAACGAATTTGGGATAACTATCGGTTTACAAAACTTTTCCATTTCCCAAGGCTATGACTAAAGATATCAGCTCAGATACCTTCGTTTTGGGGATGCATGTGAGTGTGCGTGTGCGTGTGCGCATGTGTGTGTGTGTGTGTGTGTGTGTGTGTGTGACAGAGAGAGAGTTAAAACATGAAACTACGAAGTAGAGGAAAATGTAATAACTTAGTTAATTTAGTCACTGTTACATAATGGAATCAAGTGTTTAACAAGAACATCTTAGCACATTTATTTGGATCAGTAGTCTGTATTAATGAGAAAGGGTGTTCTCAGACTTTATTTACACGTACATCTGGAAAAAACAGTAATTTGTATTTTGTTTTGCTTTTGTAACTTATTGATGGTCCAGTGTCAAATTCCATTGGTCTCTGTTGGGATACCTTTTTATTTGTTTGTGAAGTAAGCATCTGTATTTCAGTGATCTCTAGCCAGCCTTTGGGTTCTCCAGATACTGAACAGAGCCATCTGTGGGTGGGGTCAAACATGCCTGTGACTTTTGACCATTGAAAATGAAGGAAAACATTTGTGGTGAGAAACAACAGCACATGCTTGACCTCCAAAGCATACACATCTATAAATGGATAAAAGTGACTATTTAAGGTTGCTTCAAAAAAGAACCACTGTGTCTACAAAGAAAGAAACCCTAATTCAATGTTTGAAAAAGCAAACTATGTGTGGGTGAAAGAACATGTTTTTGTCAAAAACATCTGTGGTGTTCCCTATGATGTATTTGATCCTGGTGGTAAATCAACAAAGTATTAGAGACGAAATTGACTTTTGACAACTTATTATGTGATAAATAATATTAATTCAACCCAAAGGATCTCAGAGTTGCCTTTAAACTGCTGTTATTTTGGCTGGTTGCCTGATATACAAAATAAAATTTTCACACCAAAATTAAGGCATTGCCTGATTTTGTTATCCAGCAGTGACAGTTGGTTGTGTATGTGTTCTTTGTGCCTTCATTTTATTTCCATCTTAGTACCATGTTTCCTAGAGGTGGTCCTCTCACTGCCCATAAGGTGATTGCCACCATGCCTAATTTTATAGGGCTAAATTTTTTAACTTGCCATAGTTTTTACATAATTGTATGACAGTCATGATTTGTAGGCCATATTTTTTTATATATTTGGAGATGCAAGAGGTTCCACACCTGATTTTATGAGTTTTTTCTTTTTCAAACACTGAAATAATAAATTATGGAGGGAAATGCTCCCAAATGTAAAATTCACGGATATAACTAATTTGACATGAAATTGTATCTCTGAATAAACCGAGTTGACGAGATTAACTGATGGCAACAGAAAAAGAGGGTCTGTAGGGATTTTGTCAAAAGAAGTTATGTCGAAAACAGTGAGTAGTATGAACTATTAGGTGATGAATTTTAAAAGTAGTGTCCAAATGTAAATAGTGAAATCATTCAAAGTATTACTCAGCAGCTGCAAGAGCGATAGGAAAAGCTGACATGACAAATTTAGTCATTTCTTAATCACTTTCGTTAGGCACTATTGTCAGCTCCAAGAGGCAAATTTCCATCTTGATTTACACCCATAATGGTAATAGTTGAAACCCAGAACTTCTCAAATTCATTTGCTTGCAAAACACCTTTTAGATCATCTTGGATGTTTCTGTGACCCAATGTCATAAAAAGATGCAAAAAATATATTGCATATGTCATCAAAGAAAATTTTCCATTTCCCATTTATATGTTATAAAAGAGGTATTATTTACTGTAATATCCAAAAGTATTAATTAGCTGGCTTTGGTTTAAATAAAATTGATTGTTAAGGCAGAAAATAGAGGCTAATACGAGTCCTATTCTGCTGTAGCCTCCCAATAAAAGAAGCAGTGACCCAACTCATTAGCCCTTTGATTTAATATATTGACACTTGGGTACGAATAATTCCGTTTAGTGGCTTTTGCTTCCCAGGGATCAATTTAATTAGTTATAAAATGTGACTTCTTGTCAGGAGCTAGAAGAAATGCTGACGTTAAATAAAGTCATACGCAATTTAAACAATAAAGCTATCGATGCCTGGTTAAAAGTTAATGATGCAAAAAAATGGCTTAATAGAGACAACCTCAGCAGTGAAAGTGATGCTAGGAAAATTAAGCTAAGTGGATGAATGAGGAATGGTGATGTTGTTGAATTGTTAAAACAAATTCATGGCTGGTCTGATGACTGGCTTGTTTGAAAGTACATTATCTTTCAGGCTGAGAGACAAAACTATTTCTAGACTCCTTGCTCAAAACTACTTCAGTGTGAGTTTCACTTGTTTTTAGGTTTTAGGATCACGGGAGGGAGGAAATCTTGTTTAGGCTGCGTGGACTAGAAAGCTTCCTAAAATCAATTTCACATTTGTGAGAAGGATGTGAAGTGTTACTCATGGCTGTTCTGAGGTGGCTTCGGGGACGTCGTTGCACATGGGCTCTGCTGTTGGCCCTGAGCATCTCGGCAAAATACTACTGCAGGGGCATTGCTGGGGCAAGGCCATTTCTATTTGTGTGAAAATATTTGAAATGAGCTCTGGGTCTGCATTTTGGCCTGGCAGTTTTCCCTCCTTCTAGATACTGGTTACTTTAAACGTAGTTCTTCCCAATTTAGAGAAATATTACCTTCTTCACCTGTGTAATTAATGCTAACTACTTTAAGTCATTTCTATGGTAATTATTGTTATTTTATGACCCTGACTGCATCCATACACTGGCTTTGACACTAACTTGAGTAATCTTTGTCTCGGTGAGTGTCTCTAGCCTCATTATACTTATGTTAAAAAGTGAGTGAACTGGTCTAGAACTGAATAACTAGATGATCTCTAAAATGCTTTCCAGCTCCCCAACTTAATCACAGATTTAAACCCAACTGGTTAATTCAGTCAAATCAATTGCTTTGGGAGTGGTGTAGTCCAAACAACCAGTTGGTTGACTAAATACACCCTGGTTTCTGCTGGTATGTATATACGTACCCACAATTGCTTCTTTTTTGGCATTGGCTGCTGCTGGGTCATTAACACCAGTTAGCTAAATAAAAGATAACCGCATTTTATTGTCAGACAAAATTTATATCTCACGTCTCCAGCTGTTGCCTTTCCAAGTCATTTGCTCATTAGCTAAAGATGAGGCACATGTTTAAACTTGATGAGTTTTAAAATACTTATTCTAGTAAAAGGGATTGACATAAGTGTTCTATAGCTATTTTTTTTTAAACAACCAAAGAAGTATTTTCTCTTTTCCAGTTTGTGCCTAGCAGGTTCTGAAGTCAGTGGTTGCTGGGTAGGAATACAAGAGCAGTGAGATGAGCTCTGGAAAAAAAGATGGAATGGGAATTTATGGTCCTTAATGATCTATCACACTTCTATTTCCCCACTTTTATAATGAAGCACAGATTCTCCCAGTGTTTTCTTCCTGGAATGTACTGAAAAGGGTCAAGATTGAAGATCCTGGGCAAAAGCTTACTGTTTTGGAAATCTGTTTATTGCATATTTTTTTCTGCTGGTTCAGCTGCCAAGCAAATTACTGTAGAGTCTACAGCAGACCATCAAAGTGCAGTGTATCTATCTAGGAAAATCAGTGAATAACTTACCTGTCTTTTACATAAAATAATTGTGGTTGAAAATCGCAATAAAGCATAAAAATCTTGGACTTTCAGTGAAATATGCATATTAAAATATGTTTGGGCTGAAATGACTTGGCACTTTATTTGTCACTCCATTTGTATAATATATGTGATGGGAAGGACACATGAGAGTTAACTTTCAGGAGGGACATTTTTGAGAAGGAGCTGACAGACTTTACCCAACAAAAGGACTTTCAGAAGCCTCCTAGGGAAGAAGACACAATTTAGAGACAAATTAGCATGTGTACATAGTATTTGGTAAAAACATTAACAGTAGCAAACATGTGAGAGAACAGAAGGGATTATTGCTCTGGATAAAATCTGTGCCAGAGACAAGTTTTCCACCGGAGTAAAGGTTATCTTTTTTTTCTTCTTCTTTTTCTTAACGTTGGGGGAAGGGCAATTAACTGAGGACAAGAGGGAAATTGTGGGGGACTGATGTTAGATAAACTATTTTGTCTTTGTGTTGACATTATATTGGCTGCAGCCTACACAGAGGAATGCCTGGAAAAAAGTAAGGAGAGAGAGGCATTAATATTTTTTAGTGTGCGTGGGTGCGCCAGCAGTGGAGGGGCCCATGTTTTCTTAGGGCTCAGATGGCAAAGCTAAGCATTCAGCCTACGGCAGGAAAAAAGTGCCTTTTTTGTTTTCTGACTGCAGAGTCCAGGCATTCCCAGGGGAACACAATGAATGGCCCATTTTGTCCAACACGGTTTCATAGACATAGATTTCTTGTTTTTTCATAATTATTCTTGCCTGTCATTGGGTGTGCACATGACATTTGAGCGTGTTTTAAAGTCTTAACACACTCATGTGCCTGCAATAAAGTTACTCATAACAATCCCGGCTTTCTCCAGACAACAGAGCAGGGTCTGTTGTTTTCACAAGTCACAGCAGCTGGGAGGCAATTGTGAAGACAACAGCTTAATCTAACTGGAAAATACAGGAAGAAGAGAGTATACACTAAATTTCCTTCCATATTATTCAAACAATGAAGAATAAAAAATGGCTATGGGTGGTCTAACTCCATAACTGATTGGCAGAACATACTTTAAACTGTGTCAGAATGTTGTCTTTAAATGTTGAGAATCTACAAGGTTACATTCACCATTTTTGTTAATCAGCTAAAAGGCAGACTCAGACAGTGGCACACAACTACATTTCAATGGCTATAGAGGGTATTACAGATCGCTTGCTTTGTTAAATAGCAGTTCGTGTTTGTATAAAAAGATGCTAAGACAAAGTAGTTTAGAAGCAGTGGTTAGTCTCCTTTGAAAGGTGTGTGAAAGACTGAGAGGTTCATGGTAATTTACATCTTCATGCCAGGCTGAATTTCTGATGTAAAGTCATTAGCAAGTTTTAAGTTTCACACTGAATAACAGAATGTAGGGAAGAAGAGAGTAACTGCAAAAGATTTAAATCTGACCTGGAACATTCGAGTGGTTCGCTGGCAGTGCTCGTCAGGATGCTGAAATGAACCATGTTATTTTTATTCCACGTGGATGGGAGGAGATAAGAAATGTGAGAAGTATAATAAGAAGGAAACTTTTCAGTGTTCATCTACTCTTGTTTTTGGTGGCGAGGAGGGATTAAGCAGAACTTGGGGAGGGAAGTGACTTAAAAAGCAAGAATGGCAGTGCTATGCTTAACTATTTCAAACTCCACAGCCCTTTTCCCTTCAAGGAAATGTTTTGTGAAATAACTTCTTGTGGATTCTTAAAAGATAGGTGATGCGAACGTGTGTGCTTTCCAAGACATAGTGGTTTTATTAATGTTTTATTGGGAAAGAAGAAGCAGTCAGGACTGGCCGCTGGTCTCATCACTTTTTTAGGAGCTCACAATACCTGAATAACTGTAATCTCATTTCACTCCTGTTCTTAGTGTAGAAATGCTACAAAATGCTACATCTTCATGAAAGTATTTTCAAATGGAAATCTGACAGAAATCCAGATGCTGTGTGGGACCAGGGGATGGCTTTTACTGTTTCATCTATCTTATATTTTGAGCACAAAAATATTTTTTTAAAGTCTAGTTATTGAGTACCTATTCCGATTCTTCTTAAAGTTATTTAAAAAAAAATTTTTTTTTTGTTATACTATTTCCACTTAACCCATTTCTCCCCTATTCTTGGCAGAATGTAGCATTGAAGGCCCAAGAGCCAGGTTCTTGGGTGTCAAGATCTAGTTCAAAAGTTAATTCTTCTGTTGTCTTTGCTGGTATTTCATCTTTCTAGCCCCAATGTCCAGGTTTAATTTATTACGCACATGCCATGCTTACCTTGTAAATTTAACAATTTGATAATACTTATTATTTATGGTTTTATCTGTCAGGCACTGAGCCAGTTTCTTTATGTGCATTTTATTTAATCTTCGTAAATATGTAACCATGTGGGTTTTATCACGATTTGACAGGCAAAGAAGCTAAGGTTATTATCTAGTTAGGTAGAGCCAGGTACCCAACTTAGGTCTCTTTTTGGCTCCAAAATCTTTGATCTTTCTACTATACCATGCTGCCTCCAGTTAAATTAAAAGGAAGAAGTAGAAGCTCCTAACTAACAGGAAGTAGGAAATAAATCAAATTCACAATTGCAAAGATGTGGAATCAACCTAAGTGCCCATCCAATCAGTGATAAAGAAAATGTGACACACACACACACACACACACACACACACACACACACATATCATGGAATATTATTCAGCCATAAAAAATAACAAAATAATGTATTTTGCATCAACACAGTTAGAACCAGAGGCCATTAATCCTAATTAATCCTAAGTAAAGTAACACAAAAATGGAAAACCAAATATTGCGTGTTCCATTATAAATGAGAGCCAAGGAAGATGTCTGCAAAGGCTTACAGAGTGTTATAATGGGCATTGGAAACTCAGAAGGGGGAGAGCAGGAGGGGGATAAGGGATGAAAAATCACCTACCAGGTATGGTGTGATCTAGCTGGGTGACGAGTAAACGAAAAGCCCAGACTTCACCAATATGCAATTCATCCATGTAAGCAAAAACCATTTGTACCTCTAAAGCTATTGCAATTTAAAAAAAAAGATGTTAGGGCTCTTTTTCCTTCTTTTTCTCCCTCTCTTTCTAATTCAACTGAAAAGCCATTAGACAGGCACATTTGAGGAAGGTAACTGACTTGGGTGGCAGCCCGTTGGATTTGAGGGCTTTGTAAGGCAAGTGGCTTGTCAGGATGATGGCTCAACAAGGGTTGGTTCCTCCTAGGTGAAGGCTGTCAAGTGGGAAAGTGGCTCAGCAGGACTGGAGATTGGTTGGTAAGATAGAGATAAAGAAAAAATATATATATATATATATATATAATATTATATATACATACACACATATATGTATGTGTTTGTGTGAGAGAGTGTGTGCATTTATGTTTATATGTATGCATACATACACATATTTGCACACATGCATATGTATACTTATTTTCTCTGTCTGCTGCATGTTATATTATATGTGTATATATATACATATATAGTGGGAGACAGGTTTTCACTCTTTTATTTTTTTCATTTGGAGTCTCATTCTTGTCACCCAGGCTAGAGTGCAGTGGCATGCTCATGGCCACCACAACCTCGACCTGCTGGACTTAGGCGATCCTTCCGTTTCAGCCTTCTAAGTAGCTGGAACTACAGATGCACACCACCTCATCTGGCTACTTTTTGTGATTTATTGTAGAGACGAGGTCTCACCAAGTTGTCCAGGCTGGTCTCGAACCCCCGGGGCTCAGGCAATCCTCTTTCCTCAGCCTCCCAAAGTGCTGGGATTATAGGCTGAGCCATCACACCTGTTGGTTGTCACTCTTTTAGAAAAGAGAGTTATAAATTTGAAATAGAGGAAGATAGGAATAAACTCTGGTGTTGGATTGGAATTGGAAGTGTCATTGTGACTTCATGGTTTTAAATATGTCTATAGACAGTAGTGAAAATCTGCCTGGTGAAGGGGGGGCACACCTCAACAAGGATACCTGCACAGTGAATATTTGTATACCTAACCCTGAAATGTACTCCACAATTTTAAAATTAAAAAATTAAAAAAATAAATATGTCTTTAACTATATTAATATCTCTAT
Source organism: Tarsius wallacei (assembly GCA_963574415.1). Lineage (NCBI taxonomy): Eukaryota > Metazoa > Chordata > Mammalia > Primates > Tarsiidae > Tarsius > Tarsius wallacei. The sequence continues at coordinate 62,375 of CAUYQG010063925.1, forward strand.
CTATCTGAATATAGGTGTAAATGTGTGTGATTGTGTATAATATATACATGAATGTATTTCTTAGCTCTGTTCACTGAGAGGGCCTAGGAGCAAAGTATACCCGGTAGTAATGTAAACACTTTGCACCCATTTTTTGGCTTCTAAATACCATTCTCTTGAGTTTGGTCTGGGGGAAAGGAAAATATAGGCTAAGTCTGGAATATTTTATTATTCCTAAAGTAAGGATGTGCTTAAAGATGATTGGCGCATAACAAAAGAATGCAGAACCCAGCTTGAAGGGCCAACCTGTGTCCATATCTGGCACAATTCAAGCATCAAAAAATGATAATGGATCCATACTGTTTAATAGAATAAGGATCCATGAATTGACACCGATACATTTATGAGTAAATAAAAAAATGAAAGTGGAAAAGAGAAAGCTCTTCCTTATACAGTGGTCGAGTGTCAAGAAATATGCAAGAAATTATGGAAAGAAAATCACTCGGTGGCAATCATAGTAATAATGAATTCAAATAAAAAACATGAAGGGATGCTAAAACGATTGGATGAAGAGTGGTATATTTACATAGTCTAATGGTATCTCCCCACACTATACTTAGGAAAATGCATAGGGAAAAAAGTATGGGAACTTGGAAAACCATGGCAGATGCCACATTACTCAGGGGACATTAACAGTGATGGAACAAATTGGTATCTATGCTATCTGTTGGGAGACAGTGAGAAGAACACAACAACTTCTGTGACATGTCTGCCAAAAATGTATTACCTGAATCTAATCAAAAGGAAACATCAGAAAAAAAAAAAAAAGATTTAGGGATAATCTACAAAATAACTGGCTTGAAATCTTCAAAACTGTTAAGGTCATAAAGGTCAAGGAGGATCTGAGTAAGTATTTCAGGTTGAAGGAAACTAAACAAACATGATATCACATGATTCTGGATTGGATATCATTGCTGTAGAGGACATATTGGGATAGTTATTGTTAAAAAAAAAGGCATCAGAATCACTTGATTATGAATCCTGGCTTGGTCACTTTAGTAGTTCTGTGGATTTAATCTTTCCAAGGCTCTGTTATTTAATCTATAAAAGGCATGATGGTATCCTACTGGATTATGTCGTATGGATTAAATGAGATAAAGTGTGAAAGCATTTAGTGTTTGTTTTCTGGAATGTCATAGGTCCTCAGGAAGTTACCTCTCATTTTTTAAGCTTTTTTATTCCTAGAAACTATTCTATATGTAAAACTATGATGAAGCCCCAAATTTAAAAAGAAAACCTGTTTAACAGGTAAATATCTATAGTAAATGTAAAGTAATAATGTACATTTTCATAGCACATAATTTTGTCAGACAATTTCCACATCTTTTAGGTAGTCTTCACCTAGATTCCTTAAGATAAGAAGTAGAAATATTATTCTTTAATTTATATAAGAGAAAATTGATACGTACTAGTTCAAAAGTAAGACAGTAGAAGAAACAGTATTTCAGCCTAGTCTTTTGACATCTACGCAATAGACTTTTTATTATCCAATGTTTCTTAGCCTTTTAAAACCCATGTGCTGTCTAGATATACAACACCTTATATAAATCCTTAATTGGCCAGACGTGGTGGCTCATGCCTGTAATCCCAGAACTTAGAGAGGCTGAGGCGAGAGAATTGCTTGAGTCCAAGAGTTTGAGGTAAACCTGGGCAAACAGCAAGACATTGTCTCTCTCTCTCTCAAAAAAAAAAAAAAAAAAAAAGAAAGAAAGAAAAAAGTAAGTAAATAGCAAAAGAAACAGCTAAGTCTTCTCAGTTGGAAATACGATTTTTCTATTCTTTCTATTCTTTTAGTGATTACACAGCAAATCAAAATTTGCACACTTAATTCACTAAAGTCA